>BQNB010035803.1:35878-50590 GCA_026074375.1 Tanacetum coccineum | reverse complement strand
AGAGTGTACGCTTCAGTACGCTTTATCTTCAAAAGAAAAGAAATCTTCTTGTGTTTGACCATTCTCATTAACAAGCTTCATATTTTCACATGCTTGTTCGTTAGTTAAGTGGACCAACGTACATTAGCTGGTATTATAATTCACTAGATCAAAAATAGCAATCGCATATGCAATTTTTGAAGGGGAGAATAGTGAATTAAATGTGATTAAAACGGTTTATCTTGGTCTTTGAATGTGTATATCTTGGTCTTTGAATGTGTATAAAATGGTCAAATGTGAAAGTGTAGGGTGTTAAATCTGTAAGGTGTTAAATCTGTCTGTAGGGTGTTAAATCTGTCTGTAGGGTGTTAAATCGGTCTGCTAGGAGATTAAGATAATCTAAAATGCTTGGATTTGCTTTAATGTTAGATAGCGGTTGCCATACTCTTGATGGCGGAATGTTAACCTATACATGGCGTTTGGTGATCTGCTTTGGGCAGCGTCTTATGACTAATTGTCCATGTCTTGGCCCAATAAGCCCAATAAACCTCTTAGGCCTATTCCAAAGGACCATTTGTCTTGTTGACTCTCATACGGGCTTAGTTAACTTGTCATTGAGCCTATCAGATAATGTCATTGAGCCTATTAGATAATCTCTAGACCATCAACCAAGGTTGACCAATGTTGACTTAACCCAATGTCCAGTGACTCTAATTGAATATCAAGGGCATGGCAAATTCAAGGGAACTTCTTTATATATCATTGATTATATGCTATGTTTGTTCTATCTTTGTTGCTATTCTTTAACATATAACGATGGCAGAAGAGTATATTCTGCTACCTGAACCTACAGATGAGATGAACAGAGCCTTCTTTGCTCTAGAACAGATACAGATTGGATAGGGAAACCTTTCTCTTAGATTTACAAAAGTTGCAGAAGAATCATATCTTCCAACATTCAGTGATATTTCAAGAACACAAACTTCGTTAGGGCATTCATTGCATCAGCAAATTCCCTTCTATCTACATTCAGATGTTCTGGAATACTCTGACTCATGATGCAACGAATGGGGTTTATAGCTTTCAAACTTGATGAAAAATGGTTTACTCTGAGTGGTGATCTTTTTCCTGCAGGAAACATTCGTCCTTAAACCAGACTTTAGCTTTGGAATGGGTTATCTATCAACTTTATAAAGTGAAGAAGAAGCTGTTGCAAGAGAAGTTCATGCTACTCATGCAAGAATTGTGTCTTTGAATCTGAACCTGAGCCACACAAAAGAAGACAGTCTGGTATTGCTTTCAGAGATTCCTTTATTGTGTCAAAGAAGAGGTCTTCTGATTCGTCTAAGAAGCTCAAGGGTATTCAAACTCTTACTCCTGCTAAACAAGAGGCTGCTGACATAATGAAAGCTCTCAAGGAAAGCAAGAAAATGAGCAAGAGACAGCCTAGAACTGGAGGATCAAAAGAAGGAACTGGTACACTTACTAGGGTTCCTGATGAGAGTCCACAGTCGTCTCTGAGTCTCAAAGTGAAGGAACTGGATCCAAGAAGGGGTTCCTGATGGGAAAATCACATGGAGCTCTGCCTGGACCAGAACCCTGAAGCCCATGAACGAAGACCAGACTGGATCAGCTCTGGAAAATTACATGTGTCTCTTGCTGGACCAAACCCTGAGCACATGGATGATGAATTCTCGCTTACTGCCTACCAATGGTTCTGGAACCTGAAGCTATAAAGACTAACTTGTCTCGATGATAATCCAGAAAGTCATTATGGCTCTATGTCATCCATGAAAAATCTCAAAGACACTGATAACTTTGGGGATCAATTTCTTTATGACAAACCAACCGAAGATGATCAGGAGAAATCTAAAGTTGTAGATGAGTCTGATTCCACCATACCTGATCCAAGTCATCAAACCGTCACGTCAACTCCTCCAGTGATCGCTCCCTTCACTGAGTTCTCATATCCTAAACCTTCTTCACTGGTCACACCTCCTCCAATCAATACAGATGTAACTATTCACCCATCTCCTCCCAGAGATCATCCATTCATCGCACTTCAGCTAAGAGTGGCAAGATTGGAGCAAGAGATGTCTGAAGTGAAAGAGGAATGATCACTTGCTGATGTTTTGGCCTTAAAATAGAATCCCAGTTCCTACGGCTGGTGTTAAAATATCTAGGAACTAAACTTGATGATGCTCTCCTTAAGGTTCTTGTAACAACACCACTGCAGATTAATCGATGAAATACTCGTGCTGCCCTGGTCCTAGAGTCTATCCAGAATCAAGAACTAAAAAGAGTTCGAAGGGGTGATTTCAGATCCAAACGGGAACAAGGTGAGGAGAACAAGATTCAACTTACTCCATCAGGTCAAATGATAAAGTTGATCTTGAAGAATTTGATCTAAAGAGTGCTCTCTTCAAGCACATGAATAAGATTAAGTCTGCAACAGAAATACTGCCAACTTCCATCTATACCATGACTTATGAAAGCTTTGGATAGCAGATTGAAGACTGCATGGATAAGGAAGTTACTGACAAGGTTAAAGTTCAAAGAGAAAGCATGTAGTGATGATGATGAAGACGATGATGATGTAGGACTTCATGCTGGATCAAAACCAGGGTAAGTCGCAAAGAGAGAGAAGACTCGATTCAGGTGCTTTGTTCATGATCACACACTACCTACATAATATGGTGTGCAAAGATTCGAAGAAACCCGGAAGTTGATGCTTCTGCTTTCCAACTAACATCCTGCTCTTTCCCTCTACTGGATGGAAGTATCACTGACACAAGTGATGCTTGATGTTGACTCTTCGATGCACAGATATGATCCGAATCAGAACAGTCTGAACAATCTTCAGATAACATTCCAATGCAGGATGAAGGGCACGTCTCTGATCTGGAGGACACTGATAACGCCCATTCGACCAAGGTTGTCGACCACTTACGTGGTCTTACGCCTATTCCGGAGGAGTACGTGAGACATTACACCTGAACCAGACTGGTTAGACCATTCCCCGAATGATTACCAGGAAACAGAGTTATAACTGGGTGTCAATTACATACGCCACAACGTATAAAGTTATGAGAGAACAAGCTGTCAAAGGAAGACGTATGATATTGGGTCATTAATCAAATGGTTTGCAGCCGAACAGGAAAGAAGAACTCGCAAGATGAATTAGAGGTCGAGCTTACCAACATTGTTAAAGGCCCTTTCATAAGAACATCGTACTTCTTCAATAATCAGTTGGTTATGATGCCATTGAAGCTTGCTGACGAATAAAGTTCCTTGAGTGAAGCAGAACTGGGGTTATATGAGGAAAAACTAAGCCTAATCCTGAAGAAATATATAAAGGTAAAGGATGAACCAAGGAAAAAAACTAACTATGGAAACCGACGTTTGAATCCATGGTCACTGTTCCTTATCCAACAACGTTTCTTCATTGTTCCTCTTCTGATACTTAGTCAACGAATCTCTCATCTCCTAAAACTCCAGTTCTCCTACTCTTTCAAGTATCATTCTTTATAACTTTCACCCACCAACATCCACATTAGCCTGAGCAGTTCAGTTCTTGAAATGGTCAAGTCCGGACCTCCTGTGCAAATTTGTTCAGGACCTGCGCTTCTTTGTGACTCCTGGATACATCAGTTCTGGACTTGTGTAAACTCAGTTTTCCAACACCATTATGTTCCACCATCCAAGAAAGAAAAGACTATGAGATACCTTGATGTAACAATTGTTTAACTGAGTTATATAATCTTCCACCACGAACTGTTTTCCCCATGTTTGGTAGTATTGTTGCTTCTAGAGCTGTGGATTTGTTTGGTCACCTTTCAAACTTACCTTCGTTCAAGATGAACATCTGGCTAGTACTTCACCGCTCAAATCAGGAAATTCAATCTCAAGTCACTCATCAAGAGAATTGTTAATTGGCGATCCTCTCGTCCAATTTCAACATAAGTAAACTACAGGAACATGCCATTTGGAGTACTTTGACGCAAATGAAAAATCCTACTCCATCGGTCCTTGTGAAACTGTATGGTTGAGTTCTACTTACTCTCAAAGATAGTTTATTGGTTTCTGGGCCAAATTTTGTTCAGATCCCGTGCTAATTGATGGCTCCTGATTATAGCCGTTCAGGACCGTGCTTCATGAAAATGATTTTTGATCCACAAACAGTTCGACCTAGCACCACAACGACAAGAGATTTCTGTTGAAAAATGTCTTATAGGCCTCGTTCCTCAAGGACAAAATGGCGTCAGATTATGTACAACTAGGAACCCGTGCCCCCAAGACAAAATGTTGTTCCTTACAGCAACGAGAAGACAGATTCGTCAAACAATTCCAAGGGTTGGAATTTCTCTTCAGTCCTTTACTTGAAGAATATTACAATCCAACACACGGTCAAGCTGAGGAAAACAACAATAATCAAGCACCGAATGCATCGTTTCAAGAAGATAAATTTATCAATCCTTTTTGTACACGGGTACAAGAAATTGGTGAGTCTTCCTCACGCAACATTGAATAATTACCGATTGTGCATTCATTTAACACAAAGTTCCATGATTACCTATGACCAGCGATCTTCCATTAGAACAAGTTCGTGGAAATCCAACCATGCTAGTTCAAACAAGACGACAGTTTGCCGCAGATCCTGAAATGTGTATTTTGTTCGCTCGATAACGGTGAGTATTGATTGAACGAAGAACATCAAGGATGGCAATGGTGATTCTCGCATGGATTCGAAGCAATGCAGGATGAACTTCATCAGTTCGACAGACTAAACGTCTGGGAACTCGTCGACAAACCATTTGGTAAGATGGTTATTAAGCTAAAGTGGTTATGAAAGAACAAAAAGGCATGAGATACGACTGTATACGCAAGCAAAGCACGACTTGTTGCTAAAAGGTTATGCTCTTGGTAGGAGGGTATTGATTTTGATGAATCTTTTGCTCTAGTTGCTCGCTTGGACAGTTCGGATTTTTGTTGCTCACGCATGCACACAAGTCTTTTCCATTCTATCAGATGGACGTGAAACGGTATTTTTTAATGTCCACTTGAAGGAAGAGGTTTAGTTGCTCAGCCGGAAGGGTTCATTGATCCAGATCATCAAGAAAATGTTACCTTTAAGGGAAAGCTTTGTATGATAAAAAGCAAGCTCCATGGCCTTGGTATGTATGTAATATCAAACTTCTGATGTCCAAAGCTTTTCTAAAAGTACATTGACCCAACTTTATTCAATGATAAAACACGGGATGATATTCTACTTGTGCAGATTTACGTTGATGACATAATTTTTGGGTCTATTAACCTAAATATCAAAAAGATTTGAAAAAAGTTATGCACAGTAGATTTGGAAATGTCCTTAATGGGGGAGGGTTGAATTCTTTTTAGGACTTCAGATCCACAGTCCCCAAATGGTATTTTTATTCAATCAGGCCAAGTACGCTTTTAGCAATTCTGATAAGCAATATTTATGGACAATTGTCAATCATTGGTACACCATTGGATACAAAACCCAAATAGATGTAGATTTGATGTGAGAGAACCATAGACCAATCTGATTATCGTAGGAAAATCGGGGTCACTCAATGTACTTGACTATCTAGTAGACCAGACTTAGTGCTATTGTGCACGTTATCAAGCACGACAACTCAAAAGCACCTCAAGGAAGGTTAAAAGAATCTTTAAATACCTAAAGGGTACCATTAACATGGGACTCTGGTATCAAGATTCTTGGCTTATGAACTAACAGTATTTTCAGATCGCTGATCATGCCGGTTGCCTTTAGATACTCGAAAAAAGCACTTCTGGAGGGATTTACAGTTCCTTGGTGATACATTGTAAGTGGATGTCAAAGAAATAAAACTGCACTGTATGTCTTCAGCAGAGGCAAGAGTGCGTGGCGTTATCTGCAGAAAGTTTCATGCTCAAGTTATGTGGATGAGGAAAGCTTCAAAGATTATGGCTTTAATACAACAAAAATACGTTGTATTGCGGACTCTCAGGCAGCATGCATATCATGCACCCCGGTACAACATTCTCATACAAAGCACTTCCGTACTCGTATCATTTCTTAAAGGACAGGTTGAAAAATGATATATTAAATTATATTTTGTCAGACACTGAATTCCAATTAGTCGATTAATTTATGAAAGCCCTTCCTGAGATCGGTTTTTGTATACTTGTCGAAGGATTGGTATGAGATGTTTGGACTCCAGCAGAACTGGAGGTTCTAACAAACCATACCTGCTTGTTATTATTTCCATCAATCATCATCTTTTAAAGATAAAAAAATGCTTAGGTACATTTTGTTGCATAACCCGAGGCCTCATCATACGGAAAATACACGATCTACAGTTGCATTTTTCTTTAGCAATGAAAAGAGAAGTCTTTTCGGTCATTGAGGCTACTCTACAAAACATTTCAAAGTTTTGAGCTCATGACAATGGCTTGCAGTTATTTCAGACTGCAACCCGCTTTTCAATATGAGGAACGCATGTCGTCGAAATGACAGCTGTTCCTGACAACGGGTTATATTTAATTTTCCCGGCTGGTTATTTATATCATGCATCATAAGATAATAAGTGTACGTTTCAGTGCATTTATTTGTCAAATAGAGATATTTATTTCAATTGGGAAAATTTTGGTCTTCACAAGAATCAATTATTTTCAGTAATAAGAAAAGATTTTCCAAAGATAATTCGACCACTCAAACAATGACTACATCTCTTTTAATAGAAAAGGGTTAATTATTTGAGGGGTGGAATTGTGCCCAAAATAATCTTTTTAAACGGTCTTTTCAAAATAAGTCAAGGATTATAACAGTTGAAGTTTTTGATAATGAAGATAACAATTTAAAGGGAGTTAATTCTATTAACTAATGTGTTTAAGATGTCAAACATTTTTTTTGCTTCAAACTTTGGGATTATTTGCAATTGAGGACTTAGGTGAATTCAGGCTTTAAACTACCTTACGACTAATATTGCATAGCGTCTAGTTTGGTAAAAAGGATTAGGAAATGTTTTGGAAATTCTTTCGTAGTTTAAAAAGCCTTGAATGATTCTTACGGGTTAGAATATTAAGTTTATTAATTTTTGCGAACACGATCTAAAGCATGTGTGCATATAAGATTGTTCTGATTCTGATGGTATCGATAATCAAAGGGGAAGGAGTTTATACTCTGAAAGTACAACAACTACACGTGAATAAATAATCATAGCTTATTTAAATGTAGGCCATTTCGGGGAAAGACAAATGTCTTATCGCAGAGAAAATCAGTTGTTTTCGTGTTACTTTCCGGTGCGCTATTCCAACCACATAGGAGAAGAGATATCTTGTCATTTATGGTATGCATCAGTTGAGATACCAGGGAAATGTGTTGACAGAAGATTGATTAGAGCGTGAGAAGATTGGTTACTGATTCAATTAATGCTTCCTTTAAACAGTCATTAACCAAGCGTGTTTTTAAAGGAGCTAGAAATATTGATCAAAGAGGGGACAGATTGGTATGATAAGTTTGATATTCCTCTATGTTAGTCAGTATCGATAGAAAGAAAAAGTGTAACATTTGGGATTTATTTGTTTAAGTGTTATTCAAGTTCGTTCTACTGAGAGGGAATAATGTGATATCGGGGACTTAGTTGACTTTGGGTGTTTCAATTCATATCATCACTATCATGTTAAGAGAAAATTAGACATCGTGGTCTTAATTGACTTTTGGTGTTTACGGTTCAATTTATTTGTGTGACTTCATCAAATTTATGGGGCGTCAGGCTTCAAGTATTCTTAAATGCAAATTGCAAGAAGGCTATGAACCTACTCAAGAAAGGATTGCTGATTCAAGGGGAAGCTAAGACAACTTCCAAAGGAGAGTATCGAGACGGACTACAGACTGCTTACATGGGACAAAATAACTATTTCATGTTTGGTTTGAACATTTTCTGGTCCTGTCTCATAACATAATCTTGTGAATATATAAATGTGTAGTGTAGACTTAATTATAGGCTAATATAAATAGTGATTGAGTATAAATTTTCAAGAATTTCTTAGAAAATTCAAAATCTTTCAAATTACAGTACTCAGCACTATCTTATATATCCTTCAATGATTGAGGGGGAGCATTAATATGTTCCAAACACGGCTTCTTTGTGATACATTGGCACACTTTTCCCGTAATGTTATAACATATTTAAATCAATTGATATCCATAAATGGTCAAAATGATTTAAATTTTGGATTAGGGGAGATAAATGTGATTAAAATATGGAATGTGATCATATTACTCAAGTGTATTACTCTCACCAACATGTGCTAAACACGTTCGCATACGCTGCAATGTTGAGGGGGAGCTTTTCTAAAAAGCAAAAACAATCGGGTACTAAACACTTTGATAGTTTTATCATAAGTACCTGATTGAGTTTTTCAACAGTGATTTTATGGCAAGGTGAACTGTACCAAAAGACTGACCATGTATTTACTGTTATCGAAGTTATAAGATGGGTAAGTTAGGGTATCGTTTCCATGATCCTGCCAGAACCGGAGGGATCTACCAGGGGACATATCCACTTAGTTAGTTAGAAGTCCTAGGTATGATAAAAAGGAGGTAAATGTGAGAAAAAGGAAATAGTGCGTCTGAGATGGTGCTTAGTACATGAATATACCCAACAAGGTTCTAGTCATGAAAATCTTGGTAGCACTTAAAGGGGTTGAGAATGAAAAAGAATTGTACGATTAAACGGGTGTAAGAAAGAAGACTCCATACATTAGGCAGAAAACAGGGTTAATACATATGCTGTCAAAATCATCTAAAAATGATTGCTGACATTGAGTGACATCTTGGGACCCAGTTGATTGCAATGCACCAACCCTCCCAAGCCACTTTAGAAATTCTCAAAAGATTTCTGTTTCATTGCTCACGGTAGATAAAACATGTAATCTACTGACTCACTCATTCGATTAAGTCGGTATTGAAATGTGGGCATTTAACAATTAATATAACTTTGCAAAGTAAAGATAATTTAAAATTTAAAACTTGTGAGGGTAGCTAATCCCCACTTTTTCATTGAAATTCAAAATATGCAAACAAATACAAATATTGCCCTTCGGAGCATCATGTGCCGGGCGAATTCTTACATTTCATGTATATAACATTTTTTGAGATTACAAATGTTCCATGTCCTCGGCATGTCATTTCCTTTGCGGTCTTTTAGTTTGTAAGCTCCCTTTCCAAGCGATTCTTTAACTTCATATGGTCCCTCCCACTTGGGTCCAAGTTTACCTCTGTCCTTGGCATGACTCGCTTCATTGCTGCGGTAGACCATTTCTCCCGGTTTGAAGCTTGTTCCGCGGACTCTTGAGTTGTAATATTTTTCTATCTTTTTCTTGCTTTTTGCTTCTTGTATGGCTGCTTGCTCCTTTCTTTCTTCTATTAGGTCTAAGTTGATCCCCAAAGCTTCGTTGTTATTAGCCTGATCCACCTTCGTGGTCCCAAGTGTTGGCATGCCTATTTCCGCCGGTATGACCGCTTCCGTGCTTCCCCTTTACTTGACTTGATCATTGTTCGGTGAGCCCATAGGACGTGCGGAAGTTCTTCCAACCAATTTTTACTTTTTTCCTCAAGCCGTGCTTTTATTCCTTCCCCTAAGCTTCTATTTGCTCTTTCAACTAGACCATTTGCTTGCGGGTGTTTTTTCACAGATGGCCAAAGCATTGGCGGATGTAAAGTTTTCACACCAATCTTTGAATGGAATGTCACGGATTGCTTTCCATTTGGTGATTGATTTCTCCCTGGTAGGCCAATCTTACAGATCAATGTATATCCCTTACGAACTTCTTCATTGATTGCACGTGATGGTTGCGACAGCCTTTGCCTCGATCCATCAGGTGAACTAATCGATGGCAAAATTAAGAATTTGCTTACTGGTCTTGGGAAGGGTCCGGCTATGTCTATCCCCCATTTATAAAATGGCCATGGGAGTGATGGGGGTCAAGTTCTGCTGACGGATTTCTGGGACAGGGCGGTGACTTGACAGTCATTGCACTCCGTTACTAATTTCCTTGCATCCTATGCATTGTCGGCCCCAGTAATACCGGTTTGGATTGCTTTTGGGACCACCGATCTAGGGCCGGAAGGCATGCTGCTTGCCCCTTATGTATCTCTTCTTAGGACATTGTTTGCTTGGAGTGGTCAAGCACGGAGCCAATGGTCCTAAAAAAGACTTTGTATACAGTGGTTCATTGATCATGGCGTACCTGGGACCGCTTTTCGACGTAACGCCCTAGCCTTCTTTTTTCCTCCGGAAGTGATCTCTTTTGTAAGGTATCACGTATGGTGATCATCCAGGTGTTTAATCTTCTTGCTACACGTCAAGGAATTTTTTTTCGTTTATGGGAATTTTCTTTAATTTCTCCACGAGCATTGTTTATAAGAATGCGCGAAGTTGTGGCTGCAATCTTGCTCAGGGCATTGCTTTTTTTTTTTTTTTTTTTCTTGTTTTCACTTCGTGGGATTTGTTTGATGGAAAATTCCTTAAAGCTTTTTGTAAGTGTTTTTACTTTGTTCAGGTATTGGACCATGCCTGACTCTTTGGCGGTGTAAAAACCGTTAACTTGATTGGCCACCAGTCTTGAGTCAACATTTGCTTGTAAGTTCTTTACACCCATTTTGCTCTGCGATCGGGGACCGGCTATTGTGCTTCTACTGTTCGTTGTGGTGGCCTCGAACCTAAATCTCATGGCGTTTGTGATTTTGCCTTCCGGGTGTGTCAATATCGACCTACCCGGCGGTAGGCGGCAGACGAGCCGTTGTGAACAATGGTCCACGGCTCGGTAGTGGCTTCGTGTTCTGCCTAAGTTCGTCCGGAGACTCGTCTTCCGGTCGTTCCACAATGAAATCCGCAATATTTGGCCTTTGATTGCGGTCCTTGGTCTGTATTGGATGTCATATCCTTCTAACTCGAACTTCCACTTTGTTCTTACAGTATTTCCGAGTGACAACAGTTGCTTTATCGGTTGACTTGTTATTACAACGACCGTGTGTGCCTGGAAGTATCTTTTCAATGTTTTTTTCTTGCGCTGAGCAAGGCTAACACAAAACCTTTTTCCATAGGGGTTTCGTTGATTCGGCCACGTAGAGTGCGGCTTACAAAATTTATGGTATTTGCCTGCTTATTATCCGTCATCAAGATCGCGCTGTTAGCTTCTTTGCTTGCAGCTAAGTAATGATTTAATCCTCAGTTCCTTGGGGCGGTGTGGGTAGGGATTTTGCCATTGAGCTTCTTATTTGCATGAGGCTTCTTCGGCTGGATCCATTGAAATCGCTCTGCTTTTGTGCAATTTTTCAAGGTTTTGAAAAAAATGGTAACGGGAGGAAAATTTTTTTTTCTTTCATTTTTTTTTTTTTTCTGCTGATTTTGACCAGGAATCTGTTTAAACTTGCTAATTTTCCATTGTAGTTTCTGCAACGTCCTGAGGCATCACGGAGTATGGCAAGATGAGGTACCGCGTATGCTTTATTGGACATGCTTTCAACCGTTGGTGCTTATTTGTAGCCTAAAAACTTCCTTCTGCTATCCGAAAGTGAACTTATGGGGTTCAACTCATGTTTATCTGTGAGGGTTTGAATGTCTCGGTATGTCCCGGATGATCTCTTCTTCCGTGCGGCTCTTTATAACAGGGTCGTCGTACATCTACCTCCAGATTGCGTCCAATTTTCCTTTGGATGCTTTTTCACTAATCGTTGCTATTGGATCCGGGCATTTTTTAGTCGATCGCATTTTAGAATAGCAAAATAATCCTTGTGCTTGTTATGAACGCCGTTTGTTTTCGTCTTCTTTTGATCTTAATCTGATGATAACCTTGTATGCATCCATGAGACATTTGAAGAGTTACCCACAGAGGGACTCCTCCTTCAGTCAATTTCCGGTATATGGGTTAGAATCTTGGACATGCATAGTTAGGATCATTTGAAGTCTACGCACATTCGCCAAAGTTCCGTCATGCTTTTCTAACCATTACCGGATTAGATAAGCCAGCTGGATAATGAGACCTCCTTATGATTCCAAGCGACCACTCTTAATTTGTCTACCTCCTCTAGGATTGCCTTATTTCTTTCGGTGCTGCCCTCTATTCTTTTGCCTGATGGTGAATTATCCTTCAGATATTTTCAAGCGGGTTCCGCGATGCTACGTGGGACGACTGTCTATCAGTGGCTTCCAGGCAAAAATATCCAAGTTTTGTTTTAGCAAGACACATAATTCTGTTCGCCCTTTTTCTGTTAATGTTGAACCAATGGCCACTGTCTGTTCGGGGTATTCCGGATGGATTGCTACATTTATTTTCACTTCCGGTATTTGGCTAACTACAGGAGTCTGGTTGCTAGGTCCGGAGATCATAGCACATTCCATAGGGATGACCCTACTGCTCTGTAATGTTACCGTGCCGCCCTCAACGGGAAACTTCAACATTCCATGTGCCGTTGATGGTACAGCTCGGATTTTCCTTATGCCGGTATGCCAAATATATGATTTGTTGTGAAGGTGACCTTTGACATGGAAATTCACCATAGCGAAGTGGAGTGTGCTTCATCACCAATTTTTACTAGCAAGGCTATCTGACCAAGCGGCCAAATGGTCTCTCCGCTGATCCATTAAGGTGGGTGTAGCGGAAATTTGGTACCTTATCTCTTTGCGGAGCTTTGCCAAAACAATGTTTCATACAAGATTCGAGGATTGCTCACCATCAATGTATACTCTGTGCACAAAGTGTCCGCCCATTTCGATTTCGATGATCATCGGGCTCTCCGTCCCGTCTTCTTCATTTAGAGGTGGGAAAGACATTGCCGTCTCCGGAGAGAAGCTCTGGGTAATCCTGGGCTTGGCCACTCTTTCCCACGGTTGGATCATCAGTATAGTCAAGGGTTTATCCCTCTTCCAACGCTTCCTTTTTTCGGTGCTTTCGCCTTTTCATTCTTTTTTGTTCTTGGATGAATTGTGACAGTTTTCCGGCCTTGATCATTTCATCTATTTGCTTTCTCAGCTGCATGCATTCGTTGGTTATGCCTGTATAGCTGAATGAAATTCCTCAGTACTTGGTCGGATCCTTGTTTCTGCGGAGTTTATCATTGGGGGCGGGAGCTTTGAACTTTCTTTACCAGAGGAAAATTTCTTTGTGTTTTAGTCGAGGAGTGAGAATCTATGGCTTACGGTCGGCCTTGCTTATTTTTGAGCTTTTTTTGAAAGTTGGTTTGTCCCTCCTTCTGATGGTTTCCATGGTGAAGATGCTTCTTCAGACTGTGACTCGAGTGTGGCAAACTTCACCCTTGTAAGAAGACGTAGTATTCTAATACATTTCGTCCACATATCTTGGGATTCTTCATTAGTCGCTTGATTAATCCACGGGTGCGTTCTTCGTGTTAAATCCGGAGATTCTCATGCATTCCGGAGCACCTTCTACGTCCAGGACTTCCGCCTTATACCTTTCCATGAAATCCTCCGTAGACTCTCCGTCCTTTTGCTTGATGTGGTGTATCTCCACTGGATCTTTGATGTGCTTTGTTTGCTGAAGGTAGTTTTCCCTGAACGCTGTCCTTAGGTCTTCATAGCTATCAATCGACTCTTTTGGTAATTTGTCTAACCAAACTTCTGGCGTTCGGGTGAGTGTTGTGTTGAACAGTGACACCATGTCGGCATTAGCCCAACTTCTGATCTTGCGGGCCGATGAAAAACTTTAAGGGATTCTTCCGGATTTCCGCTTGTCGTATTGTTTTGACATGGTGGGCTCTAGTCCTCGGCAAGACAACGCTTAGGTCTACGATGTGAAAGGATTTCTTTCCTCGCATGTCCAAGGTGATAGAGATCATTTAATGGGTGTTTTGATTTCTGCTTTCTTGACCTAGATTTCCAATGCCTCCTTCATGTCCTGACTTCGAATATATTGGCTAGTTGCCTGAGAAGGTGTTGCCTTTGTTGACGCCTTCTTGTTTCAAATAGTTCTCCGTCGACGACTATCGGAACGTGCGGATGTATTTGGTTCCTTTCTTCCCAATCTTTTAAACACGCCTCCTTCTTTCCGCGGCCGGGGCTGTGGTGAAAGAGACCTGTTTTTCTTGAGTCTTTTGAAGACACTGGCATGCGGTGATGGGCTTCGGGAATACCTATCTCTGTGCCGCCTTCTAGGTTCTGTTTGGGCGGTTGGTGTCTTGGATTCAGAATAGTGCGATTCTTCACGACTTCGCATCTTAATTCCAGACTTTTCACCATAGATTAGTCGTGCTTTTACCGCGTTGAGTTTGTCTTTTTGCTCTTTTTCTTTTTTCAACTTTTCCGCAATGAATGGTAAAAGTTGATGATAATTCTTGTCGCACATTTCCCTAAGAATTTCGTCAGACATAGGTTCCTCAGGACCCTGGGGACCATTCCTTCCCCCAGTGTTCCTCACGGCGGACGTGGGATTGTCTGTGATTTGTTCGTGAGTGCTCATGGTGAGTTTTTGGAAAAACGTGGTTGCGTAAGCGTCCCACGGATGGCGCCACTTGTTAGTACAAACTTCGTGTTGAGCTTGGTAATGTGTCAAGTCTCTTGTCGGGTCAGGCCTACAAACGACTTGGATATTGGATCTTGTACTAGAGCAAGAGAAGTGATGATTATCTGCACAATTAAAAGTAAACCGTTAGCCTTACCGTGGGGACGGACCCCACGATTAGACTCCGGCGTGAGAGTAAGTATTCAT
>BQNB010035803.1:0-28163 GCA_026074375.1 Tanacetum coccineum | reverse complement strand
GAGTCAAAATTTATTCTTATTCTACCCAGCAAGAAAGTCAAAATTGAGACAAAACACTTATTTTATTTTTGAAATTTTTTTCATTTTTTTTGAAATTCTGGTGGTAAAAACGGGATTACGTGAAAACAACGACTGCAGGCACAATCAAATCGATAGATCCCCCATACTAGAATTAAACATTGTCCTCAATGTTTTAAGAAGGGTTTCTACGTAAATCCTAAGCCGTTTATTAGGTATGCTTAAAGATAAACGTTAGTCGATAAGATTTGGATATCGGATTCCCAAAATGAAGCTGAGGATGTGAAGCTCTTGTGAACAAAGGACAAAACCGAGAGCACGAGAGGCTTCAAAAATCCGGGAAATCCTGGAAATACAACACAAAACACGGAAAAGGAAAGGGACGAGCCTCTCACAACAAAAAAACACTTATTCATTACTACATAACTTAGCATACTACTACTACGATTATACTAGGATAAGCATGGGTAGCCACCCACGAAGCACTTGTTTAAGGTCACTTAGCTTGACCCGATCCCCTTATACTTGAGCTTGTCAAGGGGGATAGAAATGGAGACACGGAACATCCAAAATACGGATGTCCTCTCCATAATAGCAAGGAAAAGTCTTCATCAAGCTTTCAAAAATTTTAACGACTTTGAAAGCTTTAGAGTCCCGATGAGATAATTTCGGGAGAAGAGAAGTATGAACTCTTTTAGGAATGAGAATCCCGGGGTTGAAAACTTTTTCCTCATTTTTGGACGAAAAGGAGAGTAAAGCTCCGAGCCTGGGAACTTCTTTGTGGAAAGGAAGTTCATAAAGAGGAGGATTAAAATCCTCAAGAATTAAAGAAGCATTAGTGGCCTTCTTTACATTTTTTTCCATAGTTGCACAATTGGAGTTGGTGACTTCAGAGAGGTTTTCAGAAATGAGTATACCCAGATTAAATACCCTGTCCTCGTTGTTGGTCAAAGACAAAGCATCAACCTCGGAAAAATCCTCATAGAAAACTGAGTCACACTCGGGAAAAGGAAGTAAATCACTTGATCCAAGAAGATCAAGTTCATTAATCAAGATTTTAGAATCTTTGATTTTCTCTTCCTTAAAGTCAAATTGATCATAATAAGTATTATCATTAACGGTCTCAAGATAAAAAAGTTCATCATCATAATCATCCCATAATGGTGGGGATGAGTAATCAAGAGCATGTTCATCGGTGAACATCTCAGAAATGGTATCAACAAGTTTGTCATCAAGAGAATTTTCATCAACCGAATCTTTGAGAATAGAATCCATTTCCTCGATAGGATTATGGTTAAGCAAATACTCTATTTCTCAAAGATCGGATTCGGCATCAAAGGGAAGATCATCATTTCCCGGTGGAAATGTGATCTGAGCGAGTTCATCGGCGAACTCCTCAAGAGAATAGTCGCTAGTCTCAGAAATCGGGAGACTAGGTGAAGAAGAAGTGGTACTGCCACTTAAAGAATTATGAAAAGGAGGGAGAAGAGATGAAGGATTACTATTTCCTGGTGGAAGAATCACTTGCGAGATAAACTTCAAATTCTTCCTAAATTAAATCACTTTCTTTGATGGAAGTAAGTGTGGGGGAAGAAAAAGAAGACTTGGTCACGGGTTTCGAGATCGGAGTGGGATTGCCACTTGATGGATTGATAACTTCCGGTGAAGTTAAATCGGTATGAGAAGAAAAAGTGGGATTGCCACTTTGATGATTTGTTGCAAACAAATCTTTAAGAATTTCCTCATGTGAAACATTATAGACATCAATCATGTTGATTGATTCTTGATGAGGTTCGTTTGAATAGCTTGAAGTGTCATTTCTCATGTTCAAGATTAGTCTTTCATTACCGTCATGGAGAATCATTTCTTCTCCATGAACGTCAATCAAAGCACGAGCGGTCCGTAAGAAAGGTCTACCCAAGATGAAGGGGACACGAGGATCACTTTCATAATCAACGATGACAAAATCAGCGGGGAATGTGAACTTTCCAACCGGAACAAAGACATCTCTTGCAATTCCTTTCGGAGTGCAAATATCCCGGTTAGCAAGTTCAAGGGTCATTTGGGTGGAAATAAGCTCGGGTAATCCTAACTTTTTCCACACCGAGAGTGGCATCAAGTTTATGCTAGCACCTAGATCGGCTAGGGCTTTACACTTGAGTTCACTAAAACCACACGGAATGAGAAATTTCCCAGGGTCTCCTAGTTTTTCGGGTAACTTCTTAAGGATGCCCGCTGAGTAATTTTCATTGAGGGGTGTGTTTGCCAATTCAATAAGTTTCTCCTTGTTGGAAAGGAGACTCTTAAGCATTTTTTGATATTTCGGGATTAAAATCAATGCATCGGCAAGAGTGATATTAATGTGAAGTTTTTTAAACATTTGCCAAAATTTGTGGATTTGGACTTCATCTTTCTCTTGCCGTTTTTCTTGTTGCATTCTTGAAGGATAAGGGATATGAGGGTGATGAAGATCCCTTTGGTGAATCACAAAATTTCTTTAAGAAGGAGGTTTAGCTTTTTAGACGAGAGGAGGTGGGACCTTAATGGTAAACTCACCATGTTCCGGGTCCGTTAAAGTCTCCTCTACACGTTCATCCTCCTCCGAATTAATGAATGGAGGAGGTATTAGAACGGAAGGTCCATCAATAACATGACCACTTCGGGTGGTAATGGCTTTCAATTCACCTTTTGGGTTAGCAACAGTGTTGCTAGGGAGAGATCTCGTACCCGAGGTAGAAGCAGTGTTCATTTGAAAGAAGCTTGCCATCATGTTCTTAAGCTCGTTTGTTTGCTTAGACAATGAAGTTTGAATCGAGTTTTGCATTTCACTCCTTAACTCATTTTTCACATTGTTAATTTGAGTTTGCATGGCTTTAATATTAATATCATTTATTTTCTTAATTTTCCCCAATTCATTTAAAGGAACACTTTGATTTTGTTGAATTGGAGCTTGATAATTTGGATTTTGATTAAAACTGTTTCCTCGGTTATATCCTTGAGGTGAAACGGTTTTGATTATTTTGCCCGTTTTGTTGAACAAAACCCGATGGTCTTGTTTTATTAGCCACGCCTGGAAGACGATAACCGGAATTACCCTGATTGTAGTTACCTGCGGCTGCTGTAACGTATCCTTGAATATTATCCTGATATTCCGGGAAAGTGTTGCCATCGGCGGCAAGACACTGATAGTAAGGATGAGCACCACCGCAAGTAACACAAACTTCCTCAACGGCTTTTACGGAAGCTGGAGGTGGGGTTGCTTGAAATTGCCAACATTGGCTGGACACCATTGTAAGAATGAGGAACACCACCAAACAAAAGTTTCGCGCACTCAATGTTTACAAAATTAATTGTTGGTTTGTTTGATCGCATTCTTGTAAGTCCTATTCCTTTCTTCTTCCATTTGAGCTTAAGGGATGCTATTTCTGGATATAGAAGACTGTGCACTAGAACTTGATGACTCTCATTCCTGTTGAGCAAAGTATCACACCAATCATTTTCTGATGGGCGGTCGATTCCATATTTTCGATGAGATCATAACACTCTTCAGGGCGCCTTTTCATAAATTCCCCACTGGCAGCTGCAAATTGGATGGTATCACGATGCCTTAATGTTAGCCCTGTTATAGAAGAATCTATTGATTCCCACGGGTACAGAGTTTGGTAGGTTAGGTACTTCTGATCAAATTGAAAGCTTATAGCAACGTTTCCCAGAAGCTTCGAATAACGACACTTCATCTTTTTTGACGGGAAAAAAAAAAAAAAATTTGTAATATCTTTCTAAACTTGGTCACCAATAAGGTGGGAAGTAATTATCCGAGGAGATAATTTTTTGCGCATGTTGGTCAAAAAAAGTTGATAGAATTCCTGTGGAAAAGCGATCAACCATCATTGGCGGCAATGATCTTGTTGCAAGAGTAAGGGAAGATAACATGTTAGTCGAAGGTAACCGTCATCGGAGACCCATTCACTTTCATGCTTATGGTGACATGCAAAAATATGTTTAGAGACTTGTTGGCATCATCACCCGTGAATTCTGATATTAGATAGTCGCGAAAATAGACACAATTTGAACTTGTTGAATCCTTCATTCTTAAGTCCTAACAGTCTATGCTGAATTGCATATCGATCAATGGTCCACCTCGACCTATCTAAAGACGGTTGCACAACTCCTCCAATAGTCCGGAGGTTCGGGAAACGGTAAACCACCTCCTCCGTCAGGAGGTGGTTCCGGCACCACCGCTCCATTAGCGCCATGTTAACTACGTAGATTAATCAATAGGTTCTTCAAAAGATTAAAAGTTCAACAAATTCCGTCGTGGGGCTTTGTTGAGAAAGACATTTTGATCACGAGATTGAGAACGAGTGCACATGCACTTAAAATATAAAAAGAGAATTTACACTATTTTTTTTTTGGTTTTTCAACAAATTTTCACAATCTATTTTAATAACGGACAACGAGATAAGACACTTAAACCTAGTAATCAACAAGCTTCACGGTAACTCTCTAAAAGAATTAACTTTTAAAAAGTAGTCGACAGTAGCTAAGTGAAACAAAAAGTAAGTTTTAAAATCTTGTTCGGGAACTTATTAATGAGAATAACTTCAGTTGAAGGTATTAGCGATATGTTGGTGTTCTTTTACCATTCTAGGTGGATGAAACTTTATGATAATTAAGGACAAAACGTTTTTAGATTTTTATATTTTCTTAATTTTTTTTTTGGTTTTTAATACTATATCAAATATACTAATAAAAGAAAATGAAAAATATTTTTGTATTTTTGTATTTTTATAAAGAAAATAACTCTACAAGGAAGGATCTTCAAAGCACTAATTGTCAAACTTCGAAACGACAAACGCTTTTACACTCCTCCCCGGAAACGACGCCAATAATTGATTCGATGATTAATCAACCCTTTAAAATATATAAATAAATATATAGCGAGAGCGATATATAAAATAAATAATAAGGCATGAAACTATCAAGAAAATCAATAAAGACCGAATAGTATAAATTATTTTCCGGGTCGTAGTCCACAACGAGGAGTGAATTGGAAAGCGAGAGTCGGGTTTGATATTGATGTTTTGAATGAAAAAAATTTGGCACATGGTTTTTCTAAATTAAAAGCAAAAACAATTCAAGAATAATCTAGGAACGAAAGCTAGAATGATTAAAACCTAAAACTTAGACGGAAACGTATAAATGCGAGTTAAAAAAAATTAAATTATCAAAAACTAAACCTAAAATGATTTTTTTAAGTTTTAATAATCCTAAATTACTAAATTAAAAGAAATTGTTTAGGTAATTACAGATTTGGATGATTACTAACCCATAAACTAGAAATGACGACAGAAGAAACAAAAGGAAACAAGATATGCTAAAGAAGGCAAAACAATATCACATTAATGTTGATTGTGACATTACAAAATCAACATTAATGTTGAAAGATATATGATAGTCACAACATTAATGTTGATGATTTAAGGTTAATTAATTAGTTTCCTATTGTAATTATGTTTCTTTAAAACAATAAGGACCCGATTTAGTAATTTATTAGCTTTAATTAGTAACTAGGGTTTCCTAGCGTAACCTCCCCCTATATATAAAGAGGGTAAGCATCTAGGTTACCAGGCATCCAATTTCATAGATAGTCCCTCAATGAGAGTCTAAACGCATAGAAAAGCCATGTGGTGTAGTAGTTAGTAGTTAGTTTCTGTACAATAAGTTTTAATAAAGAAAACCTTATATAACATGATTGTGCTCTTTTATATTCCGCTGCGTGTTACAATCATTGTTATCAGACCTTAGATGAGTCCTAATGAACACTATGAGTCATTAGAGGATTCCATAATTGGTATCAGAAGCCTCGGGCTCTTGGATCTAGGGTTAATAAGGGTTTCCGCGTATAATTTTATTTTTGTTTATGCGCAACAAAGCATATTTGCCAATTAGGTTCTTAGAAACCCCAATTCGTGTTAGTCACTGTTGGCAGAAAGTGACAGCTTTTTGGGACAGATTGGTTGGTCACTAAATGTGTAGACTGTTTGTTCGGATTGCCTTGTCCGATATTGTTTGTTCTTGCTGCTAGTGTTGTCCGATTTCTCTTGTTTGTGCTGCTAGTGTTGATCGATATCGGACAACACATATTATAGGTCCATAGACGCCCTTGGATCTTGGATACTACTGATGCTTATGGCTTGGTTTCTCTCATTGATTTGGTTTGGTGTTTACAAGTCGTTTATTACATAACATAATAATGTCGTGTTTTGGTCCGGGACCAAACCACATTATTATTTCAACTGGCTAGGGAGGAGTTTTGATCAGGGATCAGCGATGAATCCTAGCTGAGGTACAAATTTTCATTTGTATCTGGTAATAAATACTCGTTTTGATCTGGGATCAGACAGTCTTATTATTGTTGAGATTCGATGAGACTTCGATGGACGGTTATGGGGAGGTAGGTCTGGGACCAACGATGAACCATAACTAGGTGTAATCCACATGTCTTGTTCGCACTAAATCAGATAAGGATATTGTGAAGACGTTTGATGCATTAGCTTTTTAATCGATTATGTAACAAGTTCACCCTTTTTGTGAGATGCAACAAAGGATTGAGGTAGATCGCCGGCTGAGGCAACAGTTACATGAGAGAGGAGGATGTTATTGCACTTGGATGTTTCATTGATACCTACTATTTCAAGCCAATTAAAGTCCGAGATTCATGAAATGGTTAGTATATTTTTAAGGGGAAGCTTATTGTTTATATACTTACCATCTACATGCATCACTTGAGGGGAAGCGTTTCCGAGTTGCACAAGACCCCTATTGGATGATTACAAAAAGGGGAAGAAGATTCATGATGTGCAGCTTATTATTGTGATGACATGTTTTAGCATTGTTTCTTCATGCAGATTGTTTTGTAATATCAAATAGGGGAAGATTGTTGGGAATTACAGATTTGAAGATTACAAAACCTATTAGACGAAATGAAGAAAGAAGAAACAATGAAGGACCAAATATGTAATAGTTAGCTTTGTTAGTAAGCTAGGGTTTGTAACCATCCTCTACTATATAAAGAGGATAGGCGTCTAGGTTACAATCCATCCATTCATAGCAGACTTCTCCAATGAGAGTCTAGACGCTTAGAAAGCGTGTTTAGTAGTTAGCTAGTTAGTTTCTTTATCATGTTTGAATAAAGAAAACCTTATTAGTAATGTTAATTGTATTCTTATTTCATATTTCGCTGTGCTTAATCAATCAATGTTAGTCATACCCTAGTTAAGTCCCGATTCTTGGATTTTACAATTGGTATCAGAGCCTCGTGGCTCTTGATCTAGGGTTTATAAGGTTTTCATGTAAAATTATTTTTCTGTTATTTTTAATAAAAAGGCGTATTGGGCAATTAGGGTTTTTATGCAAACCCTAATTTGTTTAAAGGCAGCAGCATTAATGACACATGAAGGCTTCTAAATTGATGATCTGATCTGTGACGTGATCATGATGGTATTTATGCTTCATTCTTGTTCGAAACGCAGGATCCATGAATTAGCGACAACTTTGCTATAGAAAAGTGTCGCTGATGGATATGGGAAAGATCTATGACAGTTTTACAATAGCTATGTGCCTGATTAGCGACAGAACAGTGACAAATCATGTGTCGCTAAAGCATATGGGAGGAAGGAGATGCTGTTTTGTAACAGATTTTGCGATGATTTTGTGACACTTTTAAGGCGTCGTCTGGATACTTTAAAAAAGGTATATGTACGAGTTATATGTTTGTTTATGCTGTTTTAGTTTATCTACTTTATGGGTCTGCTGGTGTACGTGTGGTAACAACATCAGGTGGTCGTAGTTACAAAGAAAGCAACAGGTCTGAAGCAGCAGATATTGTTTGGTTTGAAACCTTCTGATGTCGTGATGTATGTTTCATAAAGATCATCACGAAATTAACAACAGCAGGTTTAAATCATAACAACAGGTTTAAAAGAAAAGTCGCAACAGGTTGTTAAAGGATGTGTGTGTAGGTGTGAATGATGGCTGCGTCTGTGTGTATATGGTTGGATCTGCTAGTCATATGGTATGTACATGAGCCTGCGTGATTAATGGCAGATTGGTTATGAATTCACAGATTTAGAAGCAGTTATGATGATAAGTCATGGTTTGGGAAAGGATATGTTTTAATATAAATCCCTGATTGTTAGGGATTGTATATTTTCCCAAAATTACTTCCTGACTTTATGGAGTGATTTGTGGAATGTACCAGATTTATAGGAATTATATTCTTCCCATATTTCTTGCTGGGCTAAATCTGAGTACATGTAAGCATATTCATTTGTTCTGTATAGGTCCTCAGACGCCCTTGGATCTTGGACGATGTGATGCTTATGGCTTGGTTACTTCTTCTTGATTTGGTTTGGTGTTCATGAGTGGTTTATTACATAACATAATAATGTCGTGTTTTGGTCCGGGACCACACACATTATTATTTCAACTAGCTATGGAGGAGTTTTGATCAGGGATCAGCGATGAATCATAGCTAAGATACGAATTTACGTTTGTGTCTGGTAATAAATACTCGTATTGATCTGGGATCAAACAGTCTTATTATTGTTGTGATTCGATGAGACTTCGATGGACGGTTATGGGGAGGTAGGGTCAGGGACACAACGATGAACCATTCTAGGTGTGATAAACATGTCTTGTACGCACTGAATCAAATAAGGATATTGTGAAGACGTTTGATGCATTGGCTTTTTACTCGATTATGTAACAAGTTCACCCTTTTTGTGAGATGCAATAAGGATTGAGGTAGATCGCCAGGCTGAGTCAAAGTTCCATTGAGCGAGGAGGATGTTATAGCACTTGGTGTTTCATTGATTATCCTACTTATTTAAAGCCAATTAAAGTCCGAGATTATGAGATGGTTAGTATATTTTTAAGGGGAGTTATTGTTCAAAAAACTAACATCTACATCATCACTTGAGGGGAAGCGTTTACGAGTTTGCACAAGACCCCTAATTGATGATTACAAAAGGGGAGAAGATTTATGGTGTGCAGATTATTATTAGTGATGACATGTTTAGCTTTGTGTCTCTCTGCGGGATGTTTTGTATTTTCAAATAGGGGAAGATTGTTGGGATTACAGATTTGAAGATTACAAAACCTATTAGACGAAATGAAGAAACAATGAAAGGACCTAATATGTAATAGTTAGTTAGCTTTGATAGTAAGCTAGGGTTTGTAACCTCCCTCTATTATATAAAGAGGGTAGGCGTCTAGGTTACAGGCATCCATTCATAGCAGACTTCTCCAATGAGAGTCTGAGAAACGCATAGAGCGTGTGTAGTGTAGTAGTAGTTTGTTTCTTTATTGTGTTGAATAAAGAAAAAAATAAAAAGAAAACCTTTTTAGAACATGATTGTTTTAGTTCTTGTTCTTTATTATTCCGCTGCTGTGCTTATCAATCATTGTTATTTACCCGAGTTGATTCCAAGATTTGGATTCTATAACATTGTTTATTTATTTTTAGGTGCTGCGAGTTGAAACTTCTTCGCGGGTCTTAAGCGAGAAGCTAGGACATACGAGGGGAACATGACAGCTGGAGGGATTTCAAGATAAATCTTCATGAAGCCTCTTGATAGGCTAAATGACGAGATTGATGTTGACTTTACTAGGTGCTGTATGCACTTCCATGATAGCTTTCATCCTCACCTCCTCAACGTCATCGCAGGGCGGAGATGGCTGTTAGTTCATGGTATGAGACTCCTAATGGCCAAATGTCTTAACTCTTCTGAGTACATGGAGGCTCTCAGAAATGATTTTGGTCGTGTCATTGAAAAGGGAATGCAGGAGGGTTTAGCCGCTGGATATGAACAAGGTAGGCTGGGAGATGTTTAAACGATCTGGAAGCGTATAATCCCTCCGCGGAGGATGATTTTAATTCCGCCGTCCAAGCTCTCCGTAGTTTGGACTTTCTGCTTCTCCAAGAATTACCTGCCAAGAGAGACGCCAGTACTTTGGACGTTATGGACCTTCTCTGTTTGGATGATGTCGTGGCTGAGGTTTTGGGGATGACTGGTATTCAGCCTGATGTTAGTCAGTTGATGGCTCCCGTATGTCGTAAGCAAGATCAAGTTGTGGTTGGGAGTCAAACGTTGTCTGTTGCTTTGGACATTTGTCATGGAAGGGTGCGGAAGATGGAAAGGAACCTTACTGAGCGTCTTCCAATTCTGAAAGACGTATTTACCTCCATAGATCATCCACTGTCCGTCGAAGCCTTGACCGCTCTCCCAGAGACTTTTATTGAACCTCCGTTTGCGACGCCTGCTACTAATGTTTTGTCCACGATTTGTTTTCGGCCCACCCTGATACTTTTCTTTTCGTGGGATAGATTATGAGAACCCACATTTAGCTGATGCAGTCCTTAGGGGTGTTGTTCCGGAGCCCAGGGGTGAGGGGAAAGAACAATCTTTCATCTTCCGCAAGCAAATGATAACAATCAAGCTTCGTTTGTGCCACCACCATCATTCTCTGACATGGTTCCATTTTACAAACAAGTGTTGGGATTTACAATGGAACTCAAGACTGTTTCTAATTTCAAGATACCTGGTCTTCTACAGCCTTGGCAGACGTTATGCAAGATATTCTCCAAGTGCTTGACTACTCGTGTTACGGGATGGGACCAACCGCCGTTGCAGATAATGCAAATGTTATACTGCTTTGTTAATAACATTCATGTGGATTATGCGGAGTTAATGTGGGAAGGCATGTACTATTCGCTTCATCATCCTGTCACTTCGATCCCATACCCACGATTCACGAAGACCATCATTAGTCATTATATTACTATCTTTCCTGACATTTCAAGACGTGCTCAAGATGGTTATCACAATCTTCAAGATGATGATATTATGAAGAATATCTTCAATTCAGGAAGAAACAAGAACAAGGTTGGGATGCGGATACCAGCATGGATGATCACAGAAGAGATGAAGCTTACGGAGCATTATAAGATGTATGCAGAGGTATTTGGGCTAGATATTCCTCTGACTCAGTCACAACCGACTAAGTCTACCCAGTGAACGTATAGGACACCTAGCGGGCCTAGGTCACCTAACCCTGCTACGGAGACAGCTGAGTCAAGTGTTCCAAAACGATCAACTGTGATTCATTTTCGATTACCGTCAAGGCAATCTGCACGACTAACACCACCTGCTCTAGTGCCATCAGTAGAAAAAGCTGAAGAGATGATTTTACAAGACACGATTCAAGTAAGTCTTGCTGAGCACAAGAGTCGTAAAGAACAAGAAGCAAGAGAAAATGTAGCACTAGTATACGAACACTTGGCAGCTGAGGAGATTGAGAAGCTTGTTGAAGAGTCTGAGAATGTTGATGATAGTTCACCCCCTAGGCATGATGACACATCTATTCCCGGCACTAGGTTAGAGCCCAGGAGTGATAAGGAAAGTCCGGAGGTGGAGATTGTTCAGGAAAAGGAGGAAGAGACTACAAAGGACACGGAGGTGGAACCAGATAAAGATACTCCAATGGTAGATGTTACCAATATTGTTATACCTGTAAATGTTGATGATGAAGAAGATGAAATAACTGATGAAGTGTTTGAATTAAGGAGAAGGGTGAAAGGGAAGAATGTAGAGGAGACTAGGATTTCACCAATTCCCTCACCAACTAGATCACCTAGGAATCTCTCTACTCTCGTATCTTCGGATACCGAGAAACTCCAGGAATTGACGGTTACTCATCCTACACCATCATCAGGTTCATCTGAACCAAAGTTAACAAAAACCAATCGTCTTCTATCATTGATCAAGGCAAAACCCAATCGATTCAAAAGATACAAGAGTTTCTTTCATGAATTACAGGGACGATATGGTTACTTATTTGCACATCTCAAGAAAAGGTTCATGCCACGGACATCAAGTGATCAACTTGCTGATAATCTTCATGATGTCATGATGGAAACGCTACCCTCGTTGGTGAAAGAGAAAGTAACGGAGCAAGTTAAGAAGGAAGTTCCTGCGCAAGTTCGAGATCAAGTTCCTGTGTATCTTGCGGAAGGGTTGATTCTGGAAAGGAAAACGACTAAAGAAGAGACGGAAAGATTAATCTCTAAAGCTATCTTGCAAGAACGTGGGCGTATGCAGGCACATATATCATCACAGATTCAAAATGCAATTGACAATGCTATTCCTTCTTTAGTTGATGCATCTGTACGCAGTTATATGTCGGGTCATATTCTTCATGTTCATCCGGCACAAGTTCAATCATCCTCTGTTCCAGAACAACAACATCAATTGTACCTTGCTATGAAGGCTGATCCTCTGTTACAACAACAAGACATAGCAATCTGGTTGGCTCTCCAGATGAAGTTTGAGAAGACTCAGGTACCACAAACTGCTTGTAGATCTTCTGCCGTTCGCACAAGAGATCAGGACGATCCTCATGATGATGCTCATCCTGAGGGGGAGAATAGTGCAAAAAGGCAGAAGACATCGGAGTATGAAGCATATGTATCTGGAGAGTCATCGTCTGGACAAGTTAATGTAGAGGAACCAGGTCCTTCTACTTCAGGTAATCAAGAACAAGATGATGAATTTGATTTCTGGACTGATTCTTATGCTTCTGATGATGATGAGATTCCAACTAAGCAAGTAACACAAGACATCATGGAAGAGATATCTTTGACAATTGATGAAGCTAAGTTGAAGAAGATGGCGGATGAGATGCTAAGACAAAGATGTACTTCAGGAGATGAACATCAGTATCACATTGATCAGATGAAGAATTTCTTGCAAAGTGACATTGTTTGGGAAAGCAGAAAGGAAATTCTTGTCTCTCCGCATCCACGAAAGATCACACCATTAGTTCAAAGCTGTCAAAGAGATCCTGAAGCTCCAGCACTATCTCTGATCAATCAAGACCTTTTGTACTTGAAGAAAGGAAATTCAGGTCCTGAGAAGATCGTTTTGTCACTTCATAAATTTCCAGCAATTGTCTTCAATGATGATGATATTGAAGAACGGACTTCCAGATGGGTTAATAAGTGTATAAAGAAGTTTAATCCTTATGCAAGATATGGTGTTGAAAACTGGAAGAATCCTCATGCGAAGATCTTCTACATAAGGAGACAGAAAGAACCTGGAAGACCGAAGGAAGAGATCTATTCAAACTCTAAGATCGTTCAAGTCATCAAGACATATTAAAGAATATGATAATGTGTTTTCTATTGTCTATGGAGCCCGTTACATGAATCGTTTACCACTTTATTGCGAGAAAGAGAAAAGGAGTGTGATGAGGGACATTCGAGATACATAAGTTTTGTGATGCCAACACTGAGTAAGAAGGCTTGATCATGGACTAAAGGTAGGTTATTACATGATGTCAAATATGGCTATGTGCAAAAAGAACTCACAAATGATGAAGTTGAGTTTCTTAAGTTGTTTGAAGAAGAGATTGAAGTTTGATTGAATTATCGAGATCAAATGAGAAGATGGGAGATGTACGTGAATGGAAGACCACTTGGACCAAGGAGGGAAACGCCAGAATAATTGACCCTTAAGAGGAGATTGTTAGGTTTATGGAAAAGTGTCGATTATGTAGTTTTATTATATTTTGTTATTAGACTTTATTTTGTTTAGTTTAATATAGCTTGTATAAGGTTTATTTGCTTTAAGTAAGAAAATAACATAATAACAAAGTCTTGGGATAGTATTTGACAAGTTGGAAAATAAGGAGGGAAAGCCTCCATCTCATTGCCTATAAATAACCCTCTAATCTTCATTAGAGGGTGATGCCCTTGTAATTAACTCTCATTTTCCCTCCATAATAAGATTTGAATTTTCCCTTTACTTGCCCTCGTTCTCTCTAATCTTACATGTTGATATGATTGATTCAAGATTCATGTGACCTATCATGATGATTTGTGATCCAAGTAATTAAGACTTAACGTTTGAGTTATTAAATTACATGTTGTCTCACAAAACATGAAGAGAATGTGTAGATTAAGTATTGTAATATTTCTACCAACAATCTCCCCTTTTTTGATGATGACAAAATATGTAAACTATAACTCATAGTAATATGTATAAGTTACTTGTTTACACTTCTTCTCCCCCTTTTGTTGAAGCAAAAAGGTGGACACTTAGACGAGACTTATACTACACTATAATCCTTGAAACACACAAGCGAGCTTGCATCATCCCCAGTGAAGTCTTGCTCTAATAAATCCCGTAAAATCATCCCAAGCTATCTATTTTGACACTCGAACACCCCTTACATCCTATTGTTTATTGACTCTAGCAGATCCATGGATCAAATTTGTTAAAAACTCTTAACCTACATCAAGGGTTAGTTTCGTGCAACATAATATATATATAAGAGAAAAAAAATATATGGGCAGAATATACATATTAAGAAATGTGTAGATGTCATAACGGTTGCAACTCCCCCTTGGTGTATGCCCCCTTGTTTGGGGCACCAAGGAATCAAGCTACAAAAGTGTGCTACAAAAGAAAAACTTAGTAGAAAAGTGCACATATATATAATAACGATGAGTATATTATATATTAACACAATCAAAAACAACACCTAATCTAACCTATAAGCTGTCCAACAGCTCTAAAAACCCCATGATAACCTAGCAGCCATCCAATTCCAATAGGTTATCAAGTCTTGATCACGATAACAGCAATGACAAACACAAACTTTTTTAACAGAATTAAAATGAAGATGCAAATTAAGATGAAATACTTATTTTATTAAAACTGAAATAGGGTTCTTACAACTCAAACGAAATAACATAAAATTGAAATTACAATAAAATAGAACTACTAACAACTGGATTAAAATTATTACAAAAAAAATATAAACTGAAAAAAATTAAAACTAAAAAATTACTCTCCAAATGTGCTGGAAAGAGGGGTATTAATACCCGAAACTAGAGCTAATCCCATCTTCTCGATCCTTCTTCTTGCTTCAATCTTGGCCCTCCAATCTCTTCTCTTTCCTTGATCTATCATATCAACCGTTGGATTTAAATGTGTATTCACCCGGATCATGATGTGGACAGTGTGTGTGTTAGTTATGTGAGTGTATTCACATACGCACGTCACATCAACCAATGATATTGCTTCTTTCAGCCAGGGTGGCATGGGTTAGGGAATGGGATGATAGTGATGGGTGGGTTAAGGGTTGTGAGAGGGTCATTTACCCCATGGTTAATTGGAGTGGGAGTGAGGGGTTAACTAATTAGGGTTTAGGGTGGATTCGGGTGTGTTCATGTGTGGGTGAGAGAGGGTAAATCGATTTGGGGTACAAATGATGGCACAGTAAAGTGTAAAAGAAAGTATTAACTACCCAGGTTGTTGGGTTGGGGTTGGGTTAGGGTTCTGGTAATTGGTGGGCTAAGGCTGTGATTGATGAGAGTTGGTTTCACAGGGGTCAGATTTACCCGGGTCTATGACCCCCGCCTTTTTACAACTATGGGATATTCCACACTCCGGCCCTGTGTGTTTGCGTTAAGCCCCATTCCAAGAAGTAGATAACTTCCATAAATTGCCAATGTAAGGTCCTTGAAACTTTATAAACAATAGAGCTTGTGGTTTGTTGACTGTGGCTATAGCTTGCAGTTGACCTGAAGAAGGCTGAGGTCATGATATATCTCTGGCTTCGGCTTTGAGATCTCTTAGCTTCTTGATCACTCATTTCCGTTCTCCGTGTTCGTTCTTGACTGATTTCTTGCAATATATGACATACCAAACCTACAACACAATAAACATAAATACAAAAGCATATTTTTGCCATTTTTGATCTGTTTTGGTGTTAATTGGGCCCTTTGTTAAAGCATAAATAATTATGTGTAAATCTAACATTATCAGGGTGTATTGGTCATGGATTATAGAAACGAATAGAGTATTACTAGCATGCATGTCGGTAAGTCCAATATACAACTAGGGGCCGCTTACCGCATCGAATAAATCTGGGGGTCGGCCAATAGAAGAGTGATTTGTGCTTGATTTTTGACGAATTTTGAGAAAGGAGTGACATTTTAATTTGCATTTCGCTAATTAAAAGTGCCTAAAATACTTCAAATGAAGTAATTAAGTTGTCACGACACAAAATGCAACATAGACTAGAATCGATACTAGAAGAAAAGAAGAGACCAATTTATGGAATGTACTTCATCATTCCTAAACCAAGACGAATATAATTGAATGATTCGCGCTTGAGGGGTAAAGGAAAGAGTGTTGGCGATGTTGTCTTCAGACGGAACCTTTTAGATGGAATTTTTCCCCTTTGGTACATTGTCCCGAAGGAAATAGTGATGTATCTCGATGTGTTTCATCCGCGAGCGAAAAAAAAAGAATGAAAAAATCAAACGAAAATGGAAGCGACGAGCTTGACAATGTCAAGACGGATGGCGATTAGTGTACGATGAACTACATCCACGAAGTTATGTAGCTCTTCTCGAGCATTGCGAATGTTCATAGAACAATCACACGACAAGGTATAAGGTTGTCTTAACGGTGGTAGCAAAAATGGCGGATGAAAGAAATTAGCTATCTATATGGTTGTAGAGGCATGATTGAGTGAGAAGGAAGAGGTGTGATCGCAATTTCCTGAAAGACAAAGAAAGTTTTCATCAAAGATAAGAAGGGTTTTTCGTTGAAGAGAAAAGGAGAGCGTTTTAACTTATGTTGTTAAAAGGCTTGAATATGGATTTTCGGATATGACCATTAACGTTTGCAATCGCAAGTTAAAGATATTTGAATATTTCGGATGAAATATTTAAGTTGTCAAGCCTACTTTGAGGTGGATTAGATTTGTATCTAACCTTCCCTTGACAAAAGAGTGGATCATTTAGAAGAAAGCGAGATGATGATTAAGGGAATGTGTGGGTGAAGACTCTAGGAGATTTAAGACCATTTTACGACGCTTTTGACTTTTTAGATTTATGACACAGACGCGAAGAAAAATATTTTAGTGTGAGAAAATATATACCTAGATGCATAAGACATATAGATATAAGCATGCATCAACACAATAATCAACGAGATTAATGTGTAAGACTATATGACATCAAAATGTTAATCGTTATACATCAAATTGACATAATGTAGGTGCACAATTAACACTTAAGTCATGTAAGATGATGCATACAAAATATGATAATTTTAAATGCAATCGTCATGTAAAACATGTTAGCATTTAGCATTTAAGAGCATGTGTTATTTAGATAAACTAAGAGACAATTTATCTAAATTGCTAGAAAAAGACAAACGCAATTACAATAGACATGCATGTAATAGCTAAGCATATAAACGTTGAGCATCAAGATAATCATGAAGGCATATAATTTCATTACACGGGATCAAGTTATCATATTGAAACTTCAAAGCACATATGAGAGGTACATGTTGTCTAGATTAACTAAGGAGAAACCTAATATCTACTTGCTTAGTGTACACTCCTAATGAGATACAAAGTCCATCAATGTAGACTATCATTAAACATATTTAGGAAGAGCCATTTAATCAAATTAGAGAATGAATATGAGACTATCACTAGTGGTGCTCAATTCAGGCTAAACACGACCTTTTTTATGGGTTATACCATGAACCCAACTTTACTCTTGGAAGCAATTCAACCGTTAGGTCAAATTGAATTTCTAGTGCAATAGGTTCTCCAGTGGTCATTCTCATATTAGACAAAATAGAATTCATATATTTGCCTAATGAAGTGTAGCAAAGATAATATTTGTATTGTCTTTTCATACAAGGCCTAATATGACTTAACTAACATGCTTTAATTCCGGTTCACATAATCCTAACCAAGATGTGTGGAATTCTAAGGTTAAATGAGAGAGCAAGCAAGTTGTTGTAGCTATAAGAAAGAATGAGTCATCTAGGACCTAGGAGTGAGCTTAAAAGTAACAATGTGTAATGCTCTATATTGAGAGTGTTCAAAGAATGCACCTTTGCATGTATTTTGTGAAAGAAATCCAATTAAGGTTATTTACCTCAATAGATCTTGTGAATATTTCTTTATAGAAACAATGATGATTAACTAAAGTTTAGTTACACGTATGTTGGACTTTTAAAACAAGTGATTGACAAAGGGAAGATGTTTAAATCTAATGCCATAGGGCGGATCAACCTAAACCAAAGATGAATTTAGGACGATGGATCTATCGATCCGTGGAGGTGCCAAATTTGGGAAAGGATCATTTTTCCATTATTTGGGAATGGTGGTTGATATTAGGTAATTTAAGAGAAACTTATATAAGTTATAAGATTCTGGTTTGTGGTTTTCGGAAATGAATCCAAGTCTTGCTCATCAAGTTGGAGTACTTATTTTCCTGATGGAAATTTATAAGTCGTCAATCCTACTCAGAGTGTGTTAAGTTTAGCATGTATAAATATGACCATACTAATAACACATATTTGACCACTTTAGACCAATTAGACATCTCATTGCAAGTGTGAGATTCAATTTGATGACAATCTGTTGTCTTACAATTGAATCCATGATTTCATGTATAACCGAGGATGTTAAGACATGTAGACTCGAAAAAATATCTATGGTCATTTGATTGATATTTTTGTGATCTAGATAAATCCTAATCTCGATTTCATGTTCATATTCCAATTTTGTAATTAGATTGAATGATGAGATTGATTATCGTTTGAGGAATAATCATCTTCATATTTAAAATCCCTTTACATCACGTGTAAATGTAAAGAAAGCACGATAATGGTTTGTGGAATATGTTCAATTCTTCCTAATCCTAACCTTATATGGTTAAAGGGTTCTCATTTGGTGAGGAAGAAATATTATTCTTATTTGGTAAAGTAAGAGAGAGTTTTGATAAGAAGATAGTTTGAGTTTTGAGTTGTGCTTTTGAATTGTTTGAGCAAAGTTACATATGTTGTGCATTTGCTCATGTTTGGCTTTTCGAAGGTGACAACTTTACCAATTGCATTGCAAGGTAAAAAAAACTTGAATATTTTAGACAAAACATTCAAGTCGCAATCTATTCATTGTGTATTTTAATCATATATTGCCAAATATTTAGAACACAACTATTGGACAATAGACTCAATATGACCATCATCTACCCAAGTGTGACTTATGATTCGATGCATATTCCTTAACGTCTTGGAAAGGATGTCGGTAAAATTTCATATCAATCGAGGTGATTGAGTATGTAGGTTTTAAAGATAATGTCTCTTGTTTATCTTGAGTATAAAACCCCTTTTTAAAAAGCTAAGTACAATAAGAAATCCGATTTCTCGTCCCTAGACTCGAAAACTTGTCAATTAGATTCGAAAATAACATCAAACATAGTTTGAATTAAATGATTTGAAAAAATATTCGATAAATCTTCATTACCCTCACGAACACTCTTTTAAAAGAAGACAAATAAATATTTTCATAGTGTTCCAACTAATCCTAAGACTAGTTGTAAGTGTGAGGTTGATGAATAATGACAAGTTAATTTCTTACTTCAAGATTGTCATATATTTTGCGTGTGCGAAAAACTATTTGGTTGTTAGCATAGTATGCATAGTTTTTTAACATTTATTAGTATATGAATGATTTTTCTAACCATTTTAATACAACACACATCTTTTGTAAAACACTATATGTTTATAAAAAGAATATAATTATGTGTGTGTTAGAACAATGCAAGCACAAGCAAAGTTTAAAAATACATTTTCTTTTACTTAATTACCAATGTATTAGTACAATCTTTTAAGTTTGTTTAACAACCTAAGGTCTAACCAAAGGACCGCAAGCTGATGAAGAAGCTATAAAGACCATCTTGTTGGAAGAGAGTAATGTGTTGAAATATTAGTGACGGGTTTTAAAATATGTCTTAAGACATAATTTTCCACGCACATTGACAAACTAATTAACTCTCATTTCTAAATGGGTTACACCCTCAAAAGATCTACCAGATGTTTTATGTTACAACACTTGTAAATATAGTAATCCATGCATAAATGCAGTGCACCAACAATTTGCATCTTAACGCAAGAGATCTAGCGTAATTCCTATTAGGCATAATCCGAAAACTATAACAAATAAATAATGTACATGGCATGTGTGTTTAGATAAATAAGTAGCTCAATTACAAGTAGCAATGCTCACTTAATAATATCTATTAACAAAAATATGATACAAGTAAATACACATAATCATTTAGCATGCACATAAAGATATTCGTCATTGTTTTGTGTATTAAATACAATGATGTATACATAGCTTGATTTTATTCGTAAATAAAATAATTTCCTCCCCATTTTAAAAATTAATCAAGATCAATATTTTGAAAGTATAAATATACCCTTTTTTTTAAAAGATACATTGACTAGAAATGCTTGCCTTGAAAGAAAAAATAAACTACAAGTTTTACGTCAAAACGAAACATAAAGTTTTACGTCAAAACGAACCACTATGTAGTATTTTGCATTTCTGACTTATTTAATTTAAGAATGAAATCTTGGAAGTTCCTTTAAAAGAAAGTAGACTCAATTATCTTCGAAATGGCGGGTGGCACGACTTCTACGGACTTACGGTTGATTTTATATGATTTTTCGAAGTTTGCCAAAAACTGACGAAACAGACAGGCGGCCCCCATAAAGGTGACGGCCCCCAGATATATTTGGGGGCCGCCCGAACATTTATGGGACCGCCACCAGTGACCCCAAAACACGTTTTTTGTTCAAAATCATTTTGTAACTTAACTGTAGAACATAGGACTTTAAAAAGTTGTTCCAACACATAAATTTCATGTTTTAGACATCATTTCTACTCTTACGACTTAGACAAACATAAGTTGACACTTCCAAGTTCTTTTGAGAAAAAATTTCTTCAAGCTAGTATACGAAGTATATTTAATAACAAAACTAGTACGAATCAAACAACAAAACACTTTCCATATTTAGTCCCATTCATGGGTAATTTGATACATGGATCGTAATCTATTTTAAAAACTATCTGTTTTGAAAACTAGAGCGACGTAGCTCTGATACCAATTGTGGAAACCGTGGAGGGGGGTGAATATGTTTCCTTTCAAAAACTTTAAATCTTTTATATCAATAATTACATGACTCTCTGCCGGCGGTCCTATAAATATATGGGGGCCGCCTAGTACATCAGGGGGCCGCCCTATTTAAAGGGACCGCCTCCAGAAGAGGTTTTCGGACTAGATTATTTGTATCAAATCACCAATCAAGTTTGACGCAATATGAGAAGTGTCGATAATGTATTTAAAATAACTAGCGCATATTCTACCAATATATCCACACTCACAATGTTTACTACAAAGAGCTACACAACCATGACTAACACAACATACACAACAATGCACACAATCATAAGCACAATGCAAGTGTAAAAGTAAAGCGATAAATGTAAAGACATAATTAAAGAGAAAGGTAAAAGAAAATGCAAACCGACACGATGATTTATAGTGGTTTGGTCACGAAGCTCCTCTTCGCCCTACTCTACTCCTTAGTACAACTCCGAGATTTACTGTCACTGAACCAACAAGCTCCCTTTCGGCGAGAGAACTCTTATACCAAGCTTACATTATTTTTCACACTAAGCTAGATGTCGAGGTCCTTTCTTCGGTACAGACCAAAAACCATCATGATTTTTTTATGGCCCAACATAACGAACCCTTGTGTTTTATGGCCCTAAACACATAAACCACGTCGCCTTATAGTTATTTTCTGAACACTAAGCCAAATGTCCGAGTTCCTAATCTTAGCTTGAAACCAATCTACCATTACACTAATGTATTTTAAGGCCCAAAATACTAACCAACCCACAATCAACCCTTCCGAATAACAACACTATTCGAATCTACACACTACTAAAGATTGGAAGACATGGACTCGATCTATATGTAACATATGTTACAAATGAACTAACTAGACTACATAACTTCGTATCTTGACGATGACGAAAGTTCTTCTCTTGCACTTGAGGGAAGAAGGAAAGGATAGAAGATTGGATCACATTTAAACCAAGATTTAAACAATTTAAATGATCAAAGCTTCGCAAAGATTTTAGTGAGATATAGAGAGTAGAAAGAACTAAAAAGAAATTCGTGCAAAAGGGGTTTGTGAAATCAGTTGGAGATGACCTACATTATAGGAGCTGAAAGATGACAATCTCAGTGGAGTCTGGCAAGGCGGTCCCGACGGCCCCCAGATATATTAGAGGCCGCCGACCTATAAGGGGGTGGCCGCCACTAGACAACGCTCCACTTTTTGTCTTTTTGGGGAATTTGTTTCTGGTAATAGAAGCTTTCATTTTGGGGGGAAAACCAACTTTTAAACTTTATATTTTAAATAAAACATCTTTTATTAACAAATTATTTTGGTGTTTATTTATTTTGTTTAAAAATACTTTTTGTAAGAAATGGTAATGTTAAGAAAAAAATATTTTTCTTTGATCCCATCCTATGCAAGTTAATTTGTTTTACAATACCTGATTGATTTCCGTCGGATGCAACAAATGTCGGTGGGTGATGCAAGACCTGATACATCGAGTGTTGTTGATGCATGTACATTGATGATTTGTGATTACGAGTAACTTGCGTACTTTACGTTATGTATTACAAGTTACATGTTTGTCATCACCAAAACATAAAGAGATCGTATAGATTAAATATCGTAATATTTGCACTAACAAGCTTGACATCAGTCACAAACGTACTCCATTCAGGTGGAAGACTGTTTAAGAACTTGGTATTAACTTGAAATTGCTCCATTTTCAATTTGTAAATGTTCATGTCATTGATCAACTGAGTGAATCTCAAGTAATATTGATGAATTGATTCCCCTTGATGTGAGTAAACTTATCAAATGCATCATACAGTTTACACTCTCTTTCCTACTTAGTCAAAGAGGTACCTTGCATTAGAAGTTGAACTTTTTCCCATAGATCTTTGGCAACTCTGTGATGATTAACAAGTGAATAGATATTAGATGGTAAACCTTGAAGAATGATATTAGTTGCCTTGAGAAAGGTATCACATTCACTTGGATTTTCTTCTGTAGCAGACAATCAGCATATTTATTTGTCCCTGGTCACCCCATTTATCTACAATAGTAGCCAAATGAGTAGACCAGTTGGTCAACTGATTCAGTATCATTCCTTCTTCCATTCTACATTTCCGAGGAATCATCAGGTCTTTGTCCAACATTGATGACGAATTGTCAGCACCAGAGATAACAATGTACTCAGCAAGAGTATTCTTTTGACCAATTAGAATGATTGAATCCATTTTGATTATATGTGATAAGATGAAAGATGATCGTACAGTGATTGGAGGTTGTTGTGTTAAAGTGAGATTAGATTAATGTGATTGAGTCTTTGGAATACACGGGATTTTACAATTCTTGATAAAACCAAGAAAACAAAATTTTCATGGGATTTTACAAATCAAAGAACAACCGTATAATTCTCCTAATGAAAGTGTATAAATCTCCCAAGCAAAGCGTATAATTCTCCCAAGCAAAGCGTATAATTCTCCTAATGGAAATATGTATAATTCGCCTAGAGAAACCAACGTATAACTCGCTGATTCGAGTAAATCAAGTCGAGTAATATATATAAGTAGTTCCCGTTAGATGTAAAAATTGCTTGAGGACAAACAATAGTTAATCTTCCGAGTGTCAAAATCCCAACGAGAATTGAATTGAAAACCACGTTGAAGTTTGAAAATTAAATGCTTGATTATCTTTTAATTTTCGTTTTTTTTATTTTAAACTAAATATAACAATAAACTAGATTATACTAAATAATAAATAAGCAAAGCAATCGAACGAAGAGATATATATAAAAAGATATGCTTGCTAAGTGAAATGTTTAAATCTTTAAGTGTGAATTAATAAATTAATTAGCTCTTATCGATGAAACCCATTTCTTTCTAATACAAATTATTTTCTCACAACGTGGTTTTTATTGAAAACAATTTTTATCAAGAGATCGATTACTAAATTAATGCCTAGTTATTCTAACGGCTTTTGCCCGCTCGAATAACCAAAACACTAATCTAAGTAATATAAAAATCACTAATCAATATTTCTACTTTTATAATCACATAAGGTATGTACAAACAATATTAAACTTGTAGGATGATATCCCTTTGTTTTTAAACAAAAAAAGGCCACCCAATTTTTTTAACCCCCCCACTAGGTATTTCGCTATGTCATCAAACAACGAGGTTTCAATATCACAGATTTAAGAGAAAATCATAGTTAGGGACTCGTTGGAAAATTGTCATTCATCCAATCAAGGGGGGGCCAACATATTCCCTTGATGAGGATTTTCTAATCTACTCAAATGATCAGTCGTGAGATTCTCTGCTCTCTTTTTTTTATCGCGAATCTCGATATTAAATTCTTGGAGTAGGAGAATCCACCGGAGCAATCTCGGCTTAGCATCTTGCTTAGCAAATAAGTACTTTAAAGCCGAGTGATCTGTATACACTATTGTCTTAGATAATACAAGGTAAGACCGAAATTTCTCGAATGCATACACCACAGCTAAAATCTCTTTTTTTAGTAAACGTGTACTTAGTTGAGCATCCGATAAGGTATTACTCGCATAGTATATAGGCCTAAAATATGTACCCTTTCTTTATCCTAAAATAGCTCCAACAGCAAAATCACTAGCATCACACATAATCTCAAACGGTAAGTCCTAGTCCAGGGACACAAGAATAGGAGCTTCGGTTAACTTCCTTTTAAGAATTTCAAAAGAAGATTGACACTCGGGAGAGAAGAAAAGGGAAGTGTATTTTTCCAACAGGTGGGTCATCGGCAGAGCTATTTTAGAGAATCTTGATAACCCCACAATAAAAGCCGGCATGACCCAAGAAGCTCCTAATCACTTTAATTGTGGTCGGAGGAGGTAGTTTTGCAATCACATCCACTTTAGCTCGATATACTTCAATACCATTTTAAGAGATCTTATGGTCGAGGACAATGTCCTCTTTGACCGTGAAATGGCACTTCCCCCAATTTAGAACTAGATTGGTGTCTTCGCACCGTTTTAGCATCATGTCTAAATGAGAGAGGCAAGATGAGAATAAATCCTCAAAGACCGAAAAGTCATCCATGAAGACTTCCATGGTTTTCTCAATCATATTGAAATCCTGCAAGTAAAAACAGACACCCACGAAACACAACAAGGAGAGAAGCACACCCCCACACTTATTCATTATTACTACTACACTAATATACTATTATTATTACTATTAGGATAAGCACGGGTTACCTCCCGAGAAGCGCTTGTTTTTGTGTGAGTCTCTAGCTTGACTCTCCTCGAATTTCTTTGTCCTTGGGGTGAAAACAGATGGAAGATACGATCTTCAAAGAAATTTCACTCAAAATATGACATTTGTCGATCAAGAAATTATCAATCAGTTGATGTGGAGATATTCTCGTAAAAGAGAAAATTCCATTATTTAGAAGGATCCTGGGATCGAAAACTTTGTCTTCATTTCCAGAAGGAAATGAGACTAAAAGATCGATCTCAGAAAATCCGATCTTAGAAAAAATGGAGTCATAATCGAATAAGAGACGACGTAAATCATTAAGCTCAGGACTTGTAAGTTCCTTGGTTGAGTCTTCATATATAATTTCTTCCAAACCTCTAGTCAACTCTCCTGGGTCAGGCTCAATATCGAAGTAAAAACGATCATACTCTGGTGGAGATATGATGTGAGCGAGTTCATCGGCGAACTCCTCAAGATGAGAATCACTCCTATCGATAGGAGGAAATGAATCAACCAAAAGATCAAAATGAAATGATTCATATTCAATTAGAGAAAGATCAGAATGAGAAGTGGTACTGCCACTACTCTTCTCTTCGATATGATCGACATCAAAACTGAATGCTTCATAATCCAAAAGAGAATGATCAGAATAAGAAGCGGTACTGCCACTACTCTTTTCTTCGATATGATCGACATCAAAACGGAATGCTTCGTAATCTAGAAGGGAATGATCAGAATGAGAAGTGGTACTGCCACTAGTCTTCTCTCCAATATCAAAGCAAAATGTTTCATAATCAGGTGAAGAATCATTAAAATGAGAAAGAAGGGTATCGGTCTCCTCTACGAGAGAGTCACTATCCTTGTAGGGAATAGGAGATGGGGAGATAGACTCGGCCACAAGATCAGATAAAGTGGGACTACTACTTAAACAATGAATAAATTTTTGAATTTTTAGCACTTCTTCAAAACGATCCTCGCATGTGATGTCAATGAAAGTAATCATATTAATTGACTCATTTCCATGCTTATGAGGATGTCTCGAAGTGCTTTAAGCATGAAAGATCAATTTTTCATCTCCGTCTCTTAGAATAAGCTCTTCTCTGTAGACATCGACTAAAAAACGAGCCGTCCTCAAGAATGGTCTCCTTAAGATAAGGGGAACACGAGGATCGACATCGTAGTCGAAGACAACAAAGTCAGCTAGGAATGTGAACTTACCTACTTGTACGAAGACATCCTCGGTTATACCGGCTGGATAAGCAATAGATCGGTTAGCTATCTTGATGGTCATACGAGTAGGTACAAGTTTAGGAAGCATTAATTTTTTCTATATATAGAGAGTGGCATGAGGTTAATGCGGGCGCCTAAATTGGCTAGTGCCATGCATTTCTCAAGCTTAGGAAAGTCACAGGGAATAAGAAATTTCCCAGGGTCTCCAAGCTTCTCGGGAAGCTTCTTGAGGAGGGCCGCTGAGCAATTTTGAGTCAGAGAATTATTTAACAATCCTAATAGGTTCTCCTTATCAGAAAGGAGATCTTTTAATGTTTTATGGTACTTTGGCATGAGAGCTAAAGCTTCAGCAAGACTGATATTAAAGTGAAGTTTCTTGAACATTTGAAAGAACATATAGACTTGAATATCAGACTTGTCTTGAAGCTTCTCCTTATTCAACCTTGAGGGATAAGGAATTGGAGGTTGATGAGGATTCCGCTTAAGAGGCTCAGAAGATAAAGAAACAAGAGAAGGAAGCTTAGAAGATCTAGAAATGGGAGACGGCTAAACTACCAGAGGTGGGACTCTTGTGGTACTTTCGGTAAGTATCTGGTCCGTGATCGTCTATGGGTCTCGTTCCACCTCCTTATAAAAAGAAGAAAGAGGAGGAAGTGGAACTGAGGGTTCAACTAAAATAATACCACTTCGTGTGGTAATTACTTTGATTTCCTCTTGAGGGTTTGGTATGGTGTTGCTAGGCAACGCACCTTGAGGTCTCTCCTGAAGAGCCTTTTGCATTTGATTCATTAGATTTGCCATTTGGATATTTTTGGGTTTGCAATTGTTGCATTTGTTGGTTATTGTGATTTTGCATTTGTTGCATTTTAGCTTCAATTGATCTCATATGTTGTAGCATCATTTCTTCCAAAGATGGCACATTCGGCTGATCTTGATTATAACTTTGACCATGGTTTTGATTATATCCCTGATTTTAATTGTAATTATTTCCTTGGTTGTAATTCTGACCCCTGTTTTGATTATACCCTTGGTTTTAAGAACCTTGATTATATCGATTTTGGTTCTGATTCTGGTTCCTGTTTTGATTATTTTGATAATTTCCCTGATTATTTCCTTGATTGTTTCCTCGATTCTGATTATTTTTTTGATCAAATCCGGGTGGTCCAAGATAATTATTGGAACGATAGCTTAAAAGATTACGGTTACCTTTGGGTTGGTAAGAGTTACCTCCCGCATCATAGGTACCCGTAGTAGCATATACGTCCTCTTGAGTGTAGCCACCGGCGGCTTGACACTCATAATAAGCATGTGGACCACCACAAGTCTCACAACCATTTTGTATCAAACTAATTAGTCAGTTCATAGAAGAGACGAGAGCTTCAACGTGCTTAGTGAGAGCGGTAATAACAGAATCTTGAGTTGAGCTCCCACTAGCACTTGAAACTTGAGGTTTGTTTCGGGAAGTTTAAACTTTAGATTAGTTCTCAATAATAGTGAAAGCTTCTTGGGTATTGTATGTCTCAGCCCTAGATAGATCTTTTAAGCCTGTGATGAATATAGAGCACTAATGTAATCAAAAGTAACTCTGTGAGAGACT
>BQNB010035802.1:0-46406 GCA_026074375.1 Tanacetum coccineum | reverse complement strand
ATTAACCTTTCCTGACTCCACATATTGTAAAAGGCCCATTTGGTTTGCTCGGGTGTATAATCCCACCAGATTTTCACCAGCCTCTAACGGCCCTCCACTAGTTAATTTATAAAAAACTTCATTTGAGATCCTTTCTATAAACTTTGGCTCCTGCCTGCAAAATTATAAATAAGAACAACATTAGATTACACACAGAGATAGTTACAAAGAAACATGTTCCACTTATGTAAGTACAAAAACCATCAACAAAACAATATCAAGTTTGTAGTAGAAATAAGGAAATGGAGAACTTTGACATCGTTCATTGCACATTTTAAACTATGAAACTAAAATTCAAAAACTAGCTTTATCCAACTATAAATACACCAATAGAGGGAACCCAAGTTTGCAACCCGTATCATATATCAAGTCTTTATTCATTTTACCAAAATTTAGTCCAAAATTGAAAATTATTTAAGGCTGAATGTCGGGGGGAAAACACCCTGGAATTGAAAATTATAGTGAAATTAATCTGGAAATTAAATGCGCCAAATTGAAGAAATACCCATTGCTTGCTTGGAAGTTCCAACCAGATAAAGTTGCACCCGAGGTTAGAGCTTTCTTCCATTCAGGTGCCTCTATTCTCTTTGAAGCTTCATGTTTCATGAAAGCTTCGAGGTAGGTACCACTTTGATTCTTTACCATTTCGGGCGTGACATTATAAAAGAGTGCTCGGACTTCATACTTCTCATTTCTTTTCTTGCACTCGAGGATCTTCACAAGCTCCCTCAGACACCAGGTTGATGAAGCGTAGTCATTTGAGAATATAACTATCAAAAACCGTGATTGTTCAATGGCTGATGATATATCTTCTCCTCTCTTTAACTTTTTATCATCCTTAAAAGCACAGATACCTTTTCTTTCGAAATCACTGAAGAGATGATCAACAAATGTTTTACGGATATCTTCGCCTCTGAAACTAACAAAGACATCGTATTTCCAACTTGGAGTAATATGTGAAGACGATGGCGCCATCAAATGGATATTAATTAAAAGTCTAAGGTATATTCGAAACTAATATCCGGTTCAACCAATCTAGGAAAAGAAAGATACCGGCCTGCAGATAGTAAGACCACAAACAATTAAGCAAACAAGCGATGGTAATGAGTATCTATCTATTCATGTATAGAAAATTATTCAAAGAAAACGGTTGGTAATCAAAGGATGAAACAAATAAACAAAACTGTAAAAGAAGCAGAAGCTTTAATCCAAATTATCAAATCAAATATAAAGCTACCAAAATTCAAAAGTATCAAATTCTAAATCGAAAGATACAAAGTTTTCTAATGATCCCTATTTATAACAAATTAATGATCTTATTGTCAAATTCTAAACCGACTTGAATTTGGAAAGATACTAAGACTCAGGATCAAATATTAAAAAATAAAATAAAAATGATAAGGATGTTAAATAACTATAACCACATGGGATATATAGACTTAAATTAAATGCATCCCTAATTTTCCAGCTGCATTCTAATATATTTTTAGCTAAAAATTAAATAATATACATATATTAGATGCATTTAATCAAGTTAGACGAATCATATGTATATTTTTTCCCATGCGGGTTCAAATTTGTTGCTACTACTTTGCATCCTTTTCACTTTAAATCACTTTGAAACTAATTGGGATGCATCGATATATAAAGATGCATTCAATTCAAGTCTATGAATTTTAAGTTTTCTTCTCACTAAATCTTTACCTAACATGCTAAAACTAAATAATCAAGATGCCTTGAGCCATTGAAGTTCACATAGTATGAAAGTCACTATGTCAGGGTGTTTACAAACTAAAAAATGCAACTTGAAATCACACAAGTCATTTTTTTGTTTTATACTTTTACTACAACAAAATAGATATTTAGTGACAGAGGTTTCAATGACACCTAAAAGTGTCATTAAATCTAACCTTTTAGTGACACCTTTTAAAAAGTGTGCGCCAAAGGCTAAAAGTTTAAGATTTAATGAAACTTTTTATAATCAAAATGTGTGACAAAGGGAAAAAAGATATGTACTTATTGTAAAATGTTATGGGCATATGGCTATTCATCATCTTTTGTAACAAGTTAGGGTTTGCTACTAGACTAATAAATACCTCCTGATTCTAACCTATTGGAATCATCTCATAATAAAAATGCTCTTATTCTCTCTTATTCTTGTGTTCTTATTCTTTATATTTACAACACGTTATCATCACGAAATTTACTCCAAACAAAAAGAGGCAAAAGATTTTTTTTTAATCTACCTGATTTATAACTTCAATTAGTGCATGCTAAATTAGCATGACCCTTCAAAGTTCAAACAAAATGGTCCATTGGCATAATCAAAAAGTTACGAATGGTTTCTTTTGTTTCATTTATTACTAGTATTCATAGTTGTTCAGTTTCATTTATTAGTTTTCATTTGAAAAAGCAGATCTCTTATGTTAACACAACAACATATTGACGTTTTCTTATTTTCTTGACGTTTACAATATATCGTAACAACTTCTTGATATTGGTTAATAATATAATATTGTTTCATTATATTGGTTAATGCATTATAAATATATACAATCATCAGGAAACTTGAAGGGCCAACGCGGGTACCCGACCCGACCCGGTCGGAGGGCCATGACTCGGCCCATAACCCGCCCATTAACCGGCCGGCCCAACCGGCTCATTAACCGGCCCGACCCATTTTTGGCCCGGTCCATTTTCGGCCCATGTGAATTTTACAAAACACCCCATACTATGTGCAAATTACGAAACTTACCATCACTTTTAAAAAATTACAAAATACCCCGTCTCTCACTAACGGTTGTTAAGTAACGATCTTTATTTTTTTTTTCAATTTAAAAAAATTACAAAATACCCCGTCTCTCACTAACGGTTGTTAAGTAACGATCGTTAATTTTTTTTTCAATTTATAAAAAAATACGTCCCGCAACGGAGCGCGGGTAATCCAACTCGTTATCAAGTAAACGGGGAATTATATTGTATACAACATAATAGTGTAATGCAACACTACGGAATATATTATAATCGATTGATACTATACAATGCTTCTGTCTTGTTTCATATAACAATAATGAATAATTAGTTTGTTATTGATCTCTATTGTAATTTGCAAGAACAATACATGTTTTATAGTGATTACATAAAGAAAATTATTTTTTTTATCTTGATGATTATTCTCTTAAACTCTTTCGTATAGTAAAAGAACAATAAATTTTCTTTTGTAACTACAAAGAGAGAATCAAAATAACACAACCTCATTTTGTGTTATAAAAAAGAAAAAAAAATAGAACATCAAGTTCTAACATGATCTTTTCATAAAGATCAATATCATAACCTCAAGTTATGGTTATTTTTATTTAAGAGCATTATGTGCTTTGATGATTCCCTTAAGTGAATCAAGAAAAAAAAGAAATCATAACCTTATGTTATGATTATATTTATTCATAATAAAACCACAAAGTTTTATTACAATGAATAATATTAAAATACAATAACCTCAAGTTATTGTATATCTTTTAAAGAACCTCAAGTTCTTTGCACGATAATAGCACAACCTCATGTTGTGGTGAAAAAAATTTAATTAGAACCTCAAGTTCTAATATGATTCTTCCATAAGGATCAATATCATAACATCATGTTATGCTTGAAAAATTATGATTAGAACCTTAAGTTCTAATTTGATTCAATTAATAGAATCAATAACATAACTGCATGTTATGTCATAAAGAAAAAAAAGACATTAAGTTTTATCATGCGATACTAGTAACTTGATTGAAGGCTATGGCAAAGCCTGTGTGGTGTTCCCTAAAGGGATAATAAATGATGCGTTGTATTCTAGTAGATCCAGGAGTAATCTACTAAGTTTTAAAAATATAAAACGCACTGGTTATCTTGATACCCATAAAAATGAAAAAAAGTTCATATGGAAAGAATGAAGGTCTGCTTCTGATGTAATTTTACATACATAAATCAGACAGAAATAAATATGGTTTCTACCCGAAAGGGCGTAGATCCCAAAAAAAAATAAAAAAAGAAATCATAACCTTATGTTATGATTATATTTATTCATAATAAAACCACAAAGTTTTATTACAATGAATAATATTAAAATACAATAACCTCAAGTTATTGTATATCTTTTAAAGAACCTCAAGTTCTTTGCACGATAATAGCACAACCTCATGTTGTGGTGAAAAAAATTTAATTAGAACCTCAAGTTCTAATATGATTCTTCCATAAGGATCAATATCATAACATCATGTTATGCTTGAAAAATTATGATTAGAACCTTAAGTTCTAATTTGATTCAATTAATAGAATCAATAACATAACTGCATGTTATGTCATAAAGAAAAAAAAGATAAAGCCTTAAGTTTTATCATGATTCCATATGGAGAATCAATGATGCGTTGTATTCTAGTAGATCCGAGATAAATATACTAAGTTTTAAAGATATAAAACGCAATGGTTATCATCTTGAAACCATGACTCAAAATAAAATTGAGTATCTTCAAATTACATCCATTAAAAATGAAAAAAAGTTCATAATGGAAAGAATGGAAGGTCTGTCTTCTGGATTGTATTTTACATACATAAATCAGACAGAAATAAATATGGTTTCTACCCGAAAGGGCGTAGATCCCAAAAAAAAAAAAAAAAAAAATTACCCTTTGGCATGATCGTTTGGGTAATTCGGATGATATTATGAGGAGGAGAATAATTGAGAGCTCAAATAAGCATCCACTAAAGGATCTCAAGATCCTATTATCAAAATATTTATCATATGGAGCATGCTCTCTTGAAAAAATGATAACTGGGCCCTCAATCAATAAACCTGAAAAAGAATCTCTTTCGTTTCTAAAAAGAAATAAAAGAGACATTTGTGAGCCAATTACTCCCTCCGTTTTAACTTTTTTGATTCTAATAAATCAACAACAAGTCTCATGATATGTGAAAAAATAAAAAAGATAAAACTTTAAGTTTTTATTATGATTCCCCTCAAGAGAATCAAAATAACACGACCTCATATTTATTTCTTATATGTTTGTGTTTTAATATTGTAATCAATGATCGATATAATAATATAATCTTTGCTGAATTTGCAAAATTCATGATTTCGCATGTTTTTCTACATGATAATTGGTTAAACATTATTTTGCATACTAATGTCTGTGATATTTGCATGAAATATTTGCTGAAAAATTATTCTCGTACATTTTCTTAAAATAGCATTTATTACTTGGCTATGGTAAACTATATGCATTTACAATGCATATTGCATGTCCTTTGCTATCTTTTCCGAATCAATTCAAATTGTGTTTGTATTTTTGTATTTCTTTAATAAAAGTGAAGTTTCTAATCATTTTATTATGGTTATTGAATTTGGTTATTGATTTTAAGAAGAAAAAAGAGGCATGAACACTACTAATAACATATATCAATATCGTAATATAATCAAGATTAGATATGTTGCCTTAATGGAATGTGATGCATCTATTTATTTTTAGTTTGGATGTGTAGATAGTATATTTTTACTAAAATTTGAACTATCTAAAAATCTATGTTATATATGTGTTGCATGGAAATCGAAAGTATGTGTTTAATATGCGTTGCATTTGTAATCATATTAATTTATGATTAGTCCTGTTCAATAAAATGTTTGGCGTAAAACATAACGCTTTAAAATTACATAAATTTGAAATTGATTTTTTGTACGACTTGTATAAGTGGTGTATAATCTCTAAATAAGATTCGTAAAATGTTTGTGATATATGAAAAAAAAATCCTTATATGGTGATAAATGCAATCTTTGCTAAATGATACTTTGTCATTTTTATGTAGAATGTTAAAATTTAAAGCTTTCAAATATTGATTTTGTTGTTCTTGACATATCGAGAAAAAAAAAAAACCGCTGCCCTTGAACTCTTGCATGCTGAGACTTTGGATGTTAAAAGTATGGTGCCATCTAACTTTGATGATAATCAATCAAAGCTGAAAATAAGACCTCTTCACAAGAGTGTGCCACAATAGTGGTATTCCCCCCATCGTCTTTTTCATGATGGTCTAAAAAGAAAATACTTAACGATGAAAGATTCGTTACATCTCGCTATAATTATATGCACCTCAAGATGCATAAAAAAAAAAGTATAAGCGAGTTTCGGAGGGAGAGGGTGAGCCCACAATTTTTTGTGTTATTTCTGAATTAAAAGAGAATATTCTAACGGTTGAAAAGATCCTTTATATGTATGTCAAAATTCTAAAAGAAAGATTTGACTTCAAAAGCAAGGAAATTCTTGTAAATGCGAGCACGAATTTCACAATATTAGAGATTCATCTGAATGATAAAAAGAAAATATGCGATGAGATGTTCATGCCTCGAATATGCTCATATATCGAGAACAATGCTTTGATATAAGTTTCTTTAAACAAAGCAATGAGTATGCTTTAAGAAACACGATAAATCTGTTTACTAAATTTGCTCCATTCACTCAACTGAATGTGACTCAATAACGATGATCATGTAGATATCGTGATTATAGACGTGGGAAAATATTTATTGTCATGTTAATTCAAAGAAACTAGTTGCAACCTCAAGTTGCAAGATAAAAGATGAAATGATCAACGTGATGTCTCCATTCCCTTGTGTGAATGTGATGAAATGATCAACATAAAGATATCCATTCCCTCAAGTGAATGAGATAAAACAAACAATATAAGATCTTCATTCCCTCATGTGAATGTGATAATGTAATGATAAATGTTTAAAGATCATTTATCATGTGAAATGATATGGTCGCGTAGTATGACCAATGACAAACCGGCTAGTAGTAGCAAAATAAAATAAGAAAAAAAAGCAAACAAAAATGCTATTTATACAAAAATGCAATGTGATGTATGCAAAATATAAGTGTGTCAAAGATATTACACACTATATTCATAGATTTAAGAATCTATGCTAGCACATTTTGCTCCGTAATAGAAATATAAAATTGTCATGAGGAACGAAGTTAAATATTAAGGATACATTATATTCCTTTGTGTCTTCCTCGACATGCATTATATAAAGATTAGTAAAAGCTAATCATAGTCATAACATAAGTTTATGAGCAATAATTTTGGCATGACTGGTTACACCATCCCGAGTCATTAATGATGCGAAACTATAAAAGAGTACGATTCTTCAATATAATGTTGTTATCTCTCAAAAGAAGTTGATTATTAATTTATCAACTAGAATGGGGACTCAATTCCTCAATTTTCTGGAAAGAAAACAAGTGGATATATGTAGGCATACAAATCCATTGTATGAACCATTTAGAGTTTAAAATCGATGCATCGTCTAAATGGTCATTATATTGCAACCTCGAGTTTGCATGATTAATAGCTCAATGCGAGCCTAACATTCCAAAGTAAGTATTTCATCATGAATATGCGATGAATTACTTCTAAATTATTAAATGAAAATGAGAGATAAACTTGTGTTGTTGTATGGGGCCATATTATAATATGCACAACTACAAAAATTAGCATCATGCCAATATGTTATTATAAATCCTCCCTTTTATAATTGGTTTTGGTTATAAACTAAACATATCCCGTTTCAATTTTTTTTGTGCAAATTACTCCACCTAAATGCACATATAAGGGATATAGAAGAAGGATAATTCCTTCAGGAGGAGAGAAGTAGTTGCAGATTCAGAATGAATTATCATATTCTATTGATCATCGAAAGAAATTTTATGAATTTATTATTCAATGGATAATCTAATAGCCATACAAAATTTCAGCTACTCATGCTCTGATTATAAGTTGTCCCTTAAGGACACTATTTTATTATGACATGCATCAAGCATGGTAGACAAATTGATTCCAAATAAAATCCTCGATGAAAAATATAGAGCATGCAAACAAGATGGTTCTTCGAGGTATAAAAGACCCCATGATAGTCTCATAAAGAGACACTAGACATGAAGGTTTCAAAGAACCTCAGATAGCTAATGAGATCTCAATAAATTCTATCTTGTCTTGAATCATATGGAATCGAAAAAAAATGACGTCGATAAATTTGTCTACATACAATATATTGCTTGCTATTATGCATGATGAGGATCAGAAATCAACTAATATCCAAATATGAGCTCAATGAAATGTTTGGCCAACATAAAAAGACACAGTATCTTGCAAATACTAAAACTATTGGAACGTGAAGTTCATACACATCAATGTGTAAAATATATTTGATATACATCGGTTTTTGTGTGAAACCAAAATAAGAGCTCTAAAGTTATGCACTTAAATACTTGAATTGTGAAATAAATAAATTCACAAAAACAATAAGTTGATTATTAAGAGACATATTATCTCAAGGTGGATGTAAATATCTTATTGATATTTGTGAGATAAGTATTTATTTTTCCTAATATAGGATTTATTAGAGCTCTCATATTCTATGAAGGATATGTAATGCCTCAAACACGACTCACAAATTCAACTTCTAGAAACAATTAATAAAGTTCTCAATAACTTTATTTGATCAAATTGAATGAATTCTTATATGGATCAAAATCATTTTAGACGCATATTATATAAATTGTTTTTGCACATGTAAGAAATGAGTGGTCCTCAAGTACCATAAATTAATGCAATTGATGTTTGTTGTCAATTTTGCAATTACTATGCGTCATGAAAAGTGTATTCTTCTCTTTTAGTATTTGTAGATGCATTGTATACTTTTCAACTAATGCATTTGATATTGGGTTGGAAGCTACACATATATTTTGTTATCATTGCAGGACTTATTCTTAACATCAACAATTTGGTGAACTTCATTACAAAGTTGTTGTCAACAAAAGTATTTGAGCAACTCGTTCAGAAGATTAGCATTCGATGCTTGAAATATATACATTAAATTGAGGAGGAGCATTATGCGCACTGCACTCTTTTCCTTCATCAAGTTTTTATCCCATTGGGTTTTTCTTGATAAGGTTTTTAATGAGGCATTATATACTGTATGATAAACGGTGAATATCCAAGGAGGAGTGTTGTAAAATAATATTAATGGGCTTATGTATATTCACCATTATCTCAATGGGCCCGTTAGGCTTTTCTTGTTTGGGAATTCGACAATCAAGCTATGAATGTGCATATAAGCATGACTATTTGAAATACATTCAAGATCAGAGGGAGAAATGTACTCAAATGACTCAAGTGACGTGATCATGAGAGGGAGAATAATACGTGTTGCACTCTTTTTCCCTTATCTACGGTTTTATCCCACTGGGTTTTCCTAGCAAGGTTTTTAATGAGGCAACATACTTTAACGTATTTAAAGAACTATGTACCCTTTTCCCCTTACTAGGTTTTTGTCCCACTGGGTTTTACCTAGCAAGGTTTTAACGAGGCATATTCTTTGAATGGTGGATAGCCAAGAGGGAGTGTTATAAATGATCTAATTATTATGACCATCCACATTCTGTAACGGCTTAGTCATTATGACTCAATAATGTTTGTACTTAATACGGTGATGATTAGAGGCTTATATATAGAGACTTGTATGTACTTGTAATAGAATGACTCTCAATGAAATACACATGTCTCAATTCTCTTTACTTTCTTCTTGTATACATCTCATATGTGTGGTGCTGTTAGGCCGTTGTTTCACAACAAATATTATATTCTTATGTTTATACATATTTTATACTTTGATTGCCTATGTGCATGCACTTCTCACGTTTTTCTTATATTATTATTATTTATTTATTTATAAACATCACTTCATTAGAATAATAGAGATTACAATAAATTAGAGGGAAGCCGAGATACTATCTGGGCTCCCACTCCTTTAGCAATAGAAAAACCAATCCTATAAAAAACGTGAACAGCAGCACGGCCCCCAATATCTTGAGCCATGGAAAACTTCCGGACCCACTTTAGTAAAGTCACAGCATCTTTCTCAAGTTCCCTAAAAGAAGAAAATGAGAAAGGGAGAAATTCATATCCAATATCCGCACATTTAGCCATATACTTAACCCGTTTGCGCTGTGCAACATCAATCACCGCCCGGCTAGGCACGAAATCAGCCATCCCAGTCTGTGTCAAAGGTGAGGACCCCGTAAAATCCACACACACATCAAGCCCTCCCTCCCACGAATAAAGTAACATATCCGCAGGACGTAAGGCTTTGTCACGCCCTCCACCAAGCCCAATGTCAACTTCTTTGCCAGCCGAAATATCTGACCTAAAACAAATGTCTACCAAGGTATCACGCACCGCGTTATGTCGATGCTTGATACCAATAACGCCAGCGCATGACACAACATGGTCCCCATAAACATCCCCCGTGAAGACCTTAGAACAAACTGAGCACGGCTTTGAGACCGAAAATAAAGGAACACCTAACCGGTAACATAAAACACAACGGTAAGTTTCACCGTTCATTGTTTGTCCCAGCCCAGAGATCGGAACCACACGAAGTCAGTCCGAAGTATGCTCTTCCCTTTGAGATTGTTACAAGGCCATCTGCCGAGGAGATAAACAAAAAGAAGATTCGACATCCTTAGTAACCTGAGTGAAGTATATTATTATTATTATTATTATTTTATTATATATACTAACTAAAGATGAAAAAAACGACGTCGTTTTTTCCATCGTTTTACGATTTACGCCACCGAAACAGCCCACCAGGCCCATTAGCACAAAGCGAAAGTAGAGAATCCATTAGCCCAAAGCGAAAATAGAAAAAAAAGGCAAAATAGAGAAAAAAAAGAATATTTACAGAATGAACCCTCAACTTTTAACTATTTACGACTTTCTTATATAATAAACTTTATTTATTAAATATATAACACATATCTACCGATTCATTCAGATAAAAAAATACCCGCGAAAATATATTTGAATTGCGAACAAAACGAGTTCAATAATGCAATCCTTCTGACATACGTACGATTTTATAAAAAAATGTTGAAGTTTATAAAATATATATTTAAAAAATATGTAACAAAACGACGACGTTTTACGCCGGCGAAAAACTTTAGCCCAATAACAGCCCAACTTAAAAAAAACTTTTCCGGATCAAAATAGAATTAAAAAAAAGAAAATTTACTTTTTAAAAAAATGGTCAGCGAAATAAAAAACATGTGTTGCATACAAGTCAGCCCCGCCGCAACGCGTGGACAGATTTCCACTCAATATTCATTCGAAACAGATTCGCGAAAAATTATGGCCCGCGGCAACGCGCGGCCTATGCAATCAAATCACACAAAAACAAGCCTCGCCGCAACGCGCGGAAAGTCCAGCTCTTATGCAATCAAAAAACGGCCTAATGGCCTACGCTAACCCATAAATATCTATCTAATATATATATATATTATTATTATATTATATTTTTTATTTATATATATATATAGAAGCCGAATCGATTGAGAAGGTTTTTATTTTGAGAAGATTGAGAAACTTTTCAAAACGATAGACTTATAACTCTGATTCAAGTTTTTTAAACGTAAAACTCATTTTAATACGATTATAATCCAAAATGTGCACAAAAAAAATTGAATCAATGTTAAAAATCTTACTCGATTTTGCGTTATAAGTGCAATATTGAATCATTTGTACGCAAGTTTTAAGGATATCATTACCATAACTCGAGTTTAATAATGATGTGTAATCAATTTGTTTATTATAGATTCGGTTCACGATTAAATGATGTTTAATTATGTATCAATTCAAAAAAATATGAAATCAAGTTGCTCAACGTAGATATTCCAATATTCTCAAAATAAAAAAATTTTCTCAACGAAAACCGGAGATTATATAATACTTTATATTATATATATATATATCATATATTATATATATTGGATTTACTTATTATGAAAAATATAACTAACGCCAGTAGCTCATAGTTTAATAGTAGATATAACACATAAACACAAAGTATTAACTAAATGTTTACTTCTGGTGATAATTCTCTTTGGTGTAAATTTATTTCGGCCACTCATGGTTCTAGTCATTCTACTTCTAATGTGACGTACCCTTCGATTTGGAAGTCTATTCTCAAAGAGTTTTATTCGCTCAAGGTGCAAGGTATTGACATTTTTTCTCATTGTAGATAAAGTTGGGTTATGGGTTTATGTAATCGTTTCTGGAAGACCGGTGGCTTGATAATACCTCTTAGTGAATTTTTTCCACGATTGTTCGCTAGAAAGGATATTGAATATTTCAGTGGCTGCTAAACTTAATCTATTGTAGCTTTCTTTCGGCGTTCCTGCTTAGTGGTGGTGTCGAAGATCACCAGCTTCAGCAACTAGTTTCTATGATTGATTCTGTTTTTTTGTATATTCAAAAGGACAGATGGATTTGTGATTTGAATGAGACGACGTTTTTTCGTGTTAATGACATTAGGAATTTGTATGATGAGTTTTTTCGTCCAAAAGTGAATGGTTCACTATTAGCGTGGGTTAATAGTTGTCCGATTAAAGTTAACATTTTCGCTTGGAAGCTTGTTTTAGATCGCTTGCATACCCGTGCAAATCTGTGCCGTTAAGTGGTGTTGTTTCTGTCATCTTTCGTGTCTATTTATGAGTCGCATGTAGAAGAATCGCTCTATGCGCTTCTTAGGCTAAAGATGTGATGAGTTTAGTTTGTCGTTGGTGGGATGTGGGAGTGCCAAATTTTACTTCATATGATGAATGGCTTGTTTGGTTCAATATGATTCGCCTTGGTTCTAAGCTAAAGATTATCTTGGAATGGATCTTTTACGTTACGTGGTGGAGTTTATGGACCTATCGGGATCAATATCTTTTTGCGAGTAAGAAGCCTCGCAAAGACTCCATTTTTGATGATATCGCTCTTCGCTCTTTTTGTTGGTGTAATGCTAGGGGTAGTTTTAAATTCAAGTGGGATAGTTGGTTGCAACATCCCTTTTTGATTTCCTTGTTTATTCAGGTACTTGTGTGTTTTTTGTTTTAATAAAAGTTGTCTTCAAAAATAATAAAAAACTTAATACTGTTTACAGTATTTCGTCGAACATAAATGTTCACAGTAGTCATATTATATTAAAGTTTTCATTCAAAACCAATAGTAACTAATTATATTCCCCCTTCCGGTCTCAAAAGTATTGTCTACGATAAAAAATTAAACTGTTGAAAAAAAAATGTATTTATATTTATTGAGTTAAATTGCAAAAAATCGTCCTTTGATTTCGGTTTATCATGATGTTAGTACCAAATAGTAATTTGCAAGTGCATAGTAGTTCCCTATGGTTTGCCAATAATTGATGTTTCGTCCCTAAGGCTTTTGCCAAATTGCATGTTTCGTCCCTAAGGTTTTGCCAAATTGCATGCTCCAGGGACGATTTTTTGCAAAATAGTTTGATTTTGGGACTATCTATGCACTTTCAAACTATTTGTGGAGAAACATGACAATTGCAATAACCTTATGGACGATTCTTTGCAATTTACACCTATTTACTTTTTTTCTTATTTTTAGTAGTAGTATTACAGTTGTATTTACCTAATTAATTAAAAATTTTCTTTAAGTTTTGTAATAATAACTTCAATAAAGTAAAATATAATAAATTTGATCTGCATTTTTATTTTATATTTTTAGTAGTAGGACTATTAAATTAGTACATCCTAAATAACGACGTAGATCTATTAATTTCTGAGCGGAATATATAGATACTTCTTACTATTTACAGTTAACAAGGTAAAGAGTGAAAGACATGTGTATGCTTGTTTAAGTGAGAGAATTGAAATCGATGGTCAGATTACGGGTCTTCTTACATAGTGCCTGATTGCCTTCTGTATATATAGACAAAACTGTCGATCGATGGGAATTGTCGAAAACTAGTGAAGTTTTTAAGCAATAGTGACCACAAGTATCCACTTTTGCATTACAGTTAGATGGAGTTGACAACAACATTTTAAATTGCTCTAGATTGTGAGTTAGGTGTTTGTCCTTTTTTGGACAACGGTTCGCTCTGGATGGTTTGATGCACAATTCTTCTCTCGCACTTTTTGTTTCTCAAGTTAACATGAAAGATGAACATTTTTGGTGTGATTGTCTGCATTGCCCAAAGGTTATATCCTACTTTTATCCATATATGAAGCTGTTCTATAAATATTTTAAAACTATATTACTAACATTGTTTTTGTTCATGATTTTTCTTGAATTTATCGTCATCAAAATATATTGGAAACTTTTTAGAAATGCAAATTATATATAAATTCAAAGATAAAATGTTTTAAATTATAAAACGAATCATGAAGGTATCTATACTTCATCCAACAAGGTGATGTCATTATCTATATGATTATTCTAAATTATCACTTGGTACTGGTAGTGGTGGTCCTTTGATAGCCATTTGTTTTCGGATTACATATTTTAGGATAATGATCCTTTCATGTTCATTTGAACATGAGAGGTAATGTTCTGTTTTATGTGATTGTACATTTAATTAAAATAATCAAATATACAATCAGATAAAGCAGAACATGAGAGGACCGTCATTTTATTGAATAATAAATTACCTTGTTATATTGTCTTGTTGTATCTTTCATTATAATAAAAATTATTTCATTATTTTATGTTCTATGCGATTCGATTTTATAGAAGAATAAAATTAGAACGCTTGATTTTAACACGTAGGCAAAATCATACAATCAGATTGGTTTAGAAAAAGTCAAAATTGAATCTAATTTTGTCCAAATTGAATATTTTTTGGAGAAATTTGGTGGAGAAAAAAAACATCTAAAAATATGTGTTTGGTCAAATTTGTGAAAACAAAAACTTTAAAAAAGATGAGGTAATTAATAAAACTTTAATGGTTGATAGTATCTAAAATAGATTATAATAGAGTTAATTGTTGTCTTATAGGGTTCATATGTTTTATTAAATTCAAAATATAAAAAAATTAACCTTTTGATTTTGTATATCTAGATTATATTCTAAAAATTAAACATATGTATGTTGTTTTAAAAATAAACATATATATATTAAAGAGAAAGCATGTTGACAAAATATTTTTCAATAGTCGATATGTGTACACAAACTACACACTAATACCTTATTTGGGTTGTCTTGTGTTCCAAACACCCATTTGCTTATTCTGGATCAATTGTGGTGGGCAATTATGCTCGCGAAACACTTGTGGAACGAACGGGAGATATAGTCAAGATGAAATTAAATCTAAATTGGATAAATGAAACTCTTTATCATATGGAGGTCGCCTTACCTTAATCAAATCGGTTCTAAGTTCTACTCCTTTATATCACTTTTCGTTATTTAAAGCCCCGGTGGGAGTGTTGAATTACATTGAATCTATTCGTAGTCATTTTTTTAATGGGCATGATATAAAGAGTAAAAAAGCGTCTTGGGTTAATTGGAAAAAAGCTCTTGTTGCCAAGAATAGAGGAGGGTTGGGCATATCGAGTCTTTACGCGATGAATAGAGGTCTTTTGTTAAAATGGGTTTGGCGTTTTGTTACTCAAAAGAATACGTTATGGGCTAGAGTCATTCAAGCCTTACATGGAGTTGATGGTAGGATTGGGACATCTCTAAAATGTGGCCAGAGATCTTGCTGGACGAGCATAATCCAAGAAGTGAATAATTTGGGTAAAAAAGGCATTGATTTTATGAGTCTTATTAGTATTAAGCTGGGAAATGGGGAGAAGACCAGATTTTGGGAGGACAAATGGTGTGCAGATGGTATTCTTAAAACTAAATACCCACGGTTATATGCTCTTGAATCATGTAAGCTGATTTCTGTTGGTACGAAATTGTCTCATCCTAGCATTTGTTCCATCATTCGCGAATAACCTAGAGGTGGTAATGAGTTGGACCAGCTTGTTAGGTTGGAGGACGATTTAAAGGTTGTTGTTCTCAGTTTCGACGATGATTGTTGGGTTTGGAACTTGGAATGTACGGGGAATTTTCGGTGTCATCGATTCGTAACTTGATTGATAAGAAATTCCTTCCTAATGTTGAGCTAAAAAACGAGAATGGACAAGTTCATCCCATAATCAAAAATTAACATTCATAACTTGAAGATTTATGTCTAACTCTCTCCCCTATAGACTTTAATAATTTCATGCAGGGGGAATTTGTATCGATTCCATTCTATGCGCAACTTGTGGTAAAGGAGTGGAAACGACTTCTCATTTGTTCTTTTCTTGTTCGGTGGCGAGGGACGTGGTAAAGCTTATTAGCGCTGGGGGGGGGGGGGGGTGGGTGTTGTGCACCTCCCCTGCAGGGGGGGGGGGGGGTGGTGTATGTTGACGTAGAGTTGGAATCCTTTGACGCATGGGAAAAATGTTTGATTAAAGGTCGTCTTTCTCAATAACAAAAAGATGATTTGAAGGCGTTTCTTCTTCGTAACTTGGGTGGTAGTATATGGTTGTTCCGAAATAAGTCTCCTCTTCAATACAGAGATCTCTGTGAAGGGTAATGTTCGTGAAGTTTCAGCTAACTTTTCTAGTGGTGTCGCTATAGGATTATTATTCGTTCGCGTTGGATCGATTGTTGAAAACCACATCTTATTTCTTGTAATGTCTTTTAGGGACGTTATTAGTTGTAGTTGGGGTTTGTGGTGTCGGTGATGGTATGGGGATTTCTCAAAATACCAACCCCGGAGTGAAAACCGGTGGTCTCGGCCTCCGTATGGTGGGGGTTTTTCTTTTGGCAGAGTGAAAACGAGTGATCGGCCTTGTCTCCAAAAGTTTTTCTATCCCTTTAGTCTCCCTAGCAGTAAAGTTCCGAGTGTTTGTTCCTTTTTTCTTTAGTTTCTTTACTTTTTGTAAGCTAACTTTTGTGGTCTTCTAGCTTCTTGTAGTTCCTTTCTTTTCTACTATTATGAGCAGCCGGTTCAAATAAAAAAACAAAAATAAATATTTATAACAGGATAAACTAAAATTTTAGTTACAACAATTTCATTCTTTTGTGCAACAAAATTCTTACATAATAGCAAGCTCGTTATTATAAGTATAATAAAAAAATATGTAAAAACTCATGCATGATGAGTATTCTATCTATTTTAGTATTAAAATGTTATATATAATTTTATAAAAAAATATTAAACATTACAAAATCATGAATTTATGAATTGTCACAATATTTAAGTGACGTGTATGTTGAGGTTTATGTTGTTTAAATTAAATATTGATATCATGTTGTATATAATATCTGAGTTTGATAACACATGATGAATGTTGATGAAGTTAAAATATATAGTTTTTTAAAAATGTTTTCCAGATATTATTATATAAACTTTAAATAAGAATTACATTAGTCGTTGTTATAAGTACAATCGCGTATATTTGTTTTCATATCACAGAATTTGTGTTTACATTTGATATTTATATTCCTGTTAATAATCATTTAGCCGTATTTAATATTCAAACCCGTGTATGATATCATGTTGTACACAATATGCGAGTTTAATAATTAAGATATTAAAACATAATGAAAAAGTTATGTAAAACTTATGCGTGCATGCGTAGTGTAACTATTTGAGTATTAAAAAGTTAATATTATTTTATGAGAAATATTAAACATTAATCATGAATTTATGAATTGTCACAATATTTAATTTCAAAATAAAATTATTTAAATATTATTACATGTTATACTATCTGTCCAAATTGCGTGCGTGCACGGGTTGATGTAATTGTTTTGTTGATTAATAATTAAGATATAACTATTCTGAATAAAAATATTGAGAGTAAAAAGAGTCTATAATTTGAACTGTAAGAATTAAAGTAAGTTTATATTAATTTACACGGAGCAAAGTAAAAAAAAACAACATAATCAAACATATAAACATTAGTTGTTCTTAAAAAAAGATTTGATCTACTTAAAATCGCAGTAACAAAACTATTACTTAAATCATCTTTTATATCTAAGTCTTGTGCGTACACAAGCAATAAGTGCAAAATACATCCCTGTGGTTTACCCAAAAACCGTCTCACGTCCTCGTCAATACTTCGCGCAGACTTCATTCATTCGTTAGTAAAATGAGGCACCATACGTCCCTGAGGACGAACGGTGCAAAAAATTTCTCCGTTAAGTACTAATGTGGTCTAACAGGAAAGGTATTCTTGTCTTTTTTGCTTCCACATGGATGTATAGTGAATCTTTGCTTTTTTAAAACTTTTTTTTTTATTTTTTTATTTTGAAAAAAAAATACTTTTTTAATTTCTTTTCCATGCGTTATTTAAAAAAAAATTAAATTAATTTTTTTTAATTTTTTCGTATTTTTTTAATTTTTTTTTAAATAGTACGAAAAAAGTTTTTTTACTTGGTAAAAATTTTACCTTTTTTAAAAAAATTTCTAGAGCGTTATTTAAAAAAAAATTAAAAATTTTCGTACTTTATTTAAAAAAAATTAATAATTTATTTTTTATAACGTACGAAAAAAAAAGTTTTTCACTTGGTTTAATTTTTTTATATAACGTACGCAAAAAAATTAATAAAAAAGTAAAAAAAAATACTTTTTTTGGTGAAACTGGTGAACTTATATTATTACACATTATTTGCTACATACAAGCAAATAGAACTTAAAAGGACAAACCCCTTTAAAGGACTCTAAATGCCAAAAGGAAAGACATACATCAGAGATACTAGCTAAATGATATAGCTAACATTACAATTCACCATTCAGTACCTTAGTAATGACTCGGTGTAAGCCAAAACTAACACTGGGACTCCATGAAAAAACCCCCGACTTTGACTACATTTCCTACATACAAACACCCTGCATGTGCTCACACCCAAAGCCACAGAGGCTCTTATATGAGGCATCATCAAGTCTGGGTAAAACTTCAATTCCAATAGGTATCCTAACATAGAGCTACATTTCCTTCTAATACCAATTCTAAAGTACCAAACCAATGCAGCTCATCCTCACATGGCTCAATACCTAAACATACGTATCAAAGGCATCACTCACATGATGGGAGGGACCTATGGATACTTCCCCACCATGTCTACACTTCCCATTAAACAATCCATAAACTTCCATTCCTTCTGCAAAATTTAAGGATTGAAATAGGCATCAACATGGCTGGCACCCCTAAATTATAGCAGGTAACTACCTTATGGCTCTACTAACTCAGATAATGGTTCAAATTCAGCCAATAATGTAGCTACATCCTCACATTAAAAGAAGAAGATGAAGCCAAGTAACCGAGCTTTCAAACCAAGTTATTAGCCTTCTGCATAAACCATTCAAGAGACCACAACCTTATTCAACCATCTACAGCCAAACACTCCTTTATTCCTCACACATATTAGTCATGATCTCCCATTTTGTACAGACCTCTCTAACACATGAGGATTCTGTTACTCTTAAGCCTGATAGCTTCATATTAATGTTTCCTTCAATCACTTTCCATAAATCTTCCTCTGTTCTCTTAACCTTCTGGAACAGTCTTATGTTTCTCTCTTGCCATAGGAAGTATATGGTAACATCAAATACCAGTTTCTTAACAACAATCCAGATGTTCTTCGTGGAGGACAAATCTTAGATGTATTCCATATTCTCCTTCCAGTTACAACTTCCTATATTCATATCAGCCTTTAGCTTTGCTTTGTTCCAGACTTGTTTAGAATATGGGCATTGAAAAAATAAGTGTTGGTAAGAGTCTTGTCCTTGTGAACACAAGGCACAATTCATCACCTTATTAGGGTACCATTTGGCAAGCCTATCTTGAGTAGGAAGCCTTACATGAACCAGCAGCCATTGGATGAAAGCATGCCTTGGGATGAAATTAGAATACCATACAACATCATGCCAATCTACTTTACTTCCTTGATTGCCTACATCAGCCCACATCCTATTAATACTGTATTTGACCACTTTTTGTTTCTTTTAGTTCCTGGAACTGGTCATACCACTCACTTGTCCATCTTTATTGTCCATTCTCTATCATTCCAGCAACATTAATATTACACTCAATTCTTGCATTGTACATCTGCCTTCTTGAAATGAAACTTGAAATTGGACCTTTCTCATGCCGCTTGTCTTGCCAGAAGTTAGTATTCATCTCATTACCAATGTTACTCCAAACATGTGGTCTGACCAACTCTCTTTAAGTCCAACAGTTTCCTCTATCCGTAACTAGCATTACAATCATAGTCAGCCTCCAAAAGATTTTTCCCTTTTAGCGTGTAGGCATTTATCCATTTGACCCATAAAGAGTATTTTTTGCTTGCCACATTCCATAGGTGTCTTGTCATTAACACCTTATTCCACATGTCCAATGGCTTCAACCCAAGACCTCTATTACATTTAGGTTTACATACATCTTTCCATGCCACTTTAGCCTTGCCTTAGACCTTTTGACCGTCGACCTATAGAAGCTTTAGACAGACGTAGCAATCTCTTTGATGATAGCTTTAGGGATAAAAAAGACTGAGGCCTATTAGGTTTGCATAGCTGAAAGGACAGAACATATGAGTTGTAACCTGCCTGCATATGACATGAATTTGTTTTTCCAGTCATTAATTTTGCCCTTCACTCTTTCTATTCAACTTTTGCAGTCAGTTAGGGTTAGTTTCTTTGTTATTAGTGGAACACCCAAATATCTTACTGGCAGTTTCCTAATTGTAAAAGGGACAGTTTGCAGAATGACTTCTTTAGTTTCTTCATTAACATTACTGCAAAACATCACACTCTTACTTAGATTAGGATACAATCCTGACACATCGCTGAATTCCTCCAATGCTTCTCTAATCACAGATACATAATTTACATCCCTATTACTTAGAATCAAGAGGTCATCGACAAAACATAGGTTGGTTATCTTTAGTTCTTCACACCTATGATGATAAGTAAACCTCTTAGTTTGGTTCATCTTTCTTTCCAATATAAGGTTTAACATTTCCATCACTATAATAAACAGATAAGGTGACATGGGATCACCTTGTCTAAGCCCTCTCCCCCCTTTGAAATACCCAAACCTCTCACCATTCAAGCTTACTAAAAATATAGATGATCTAACACAAGTCATAACCCATCTGATGAAGTTATTAGGAAACCCAAATCCCCTCATTACAGATTCAAAGAAGTCCCAATTGACTATGTCATATTCCTTCATAATGTCAATTTTGAATGCACACCTACTTTTCCCATTCTTGCTTCCATAACTCTTCAAAAGTTCTTGAGTAATCATTATATTGTCAGTTATGCTTCTTTGAGGAATAAATGCACTCTGATTCTTTGAAATAATTCTGCATAAAACAGATTTAAGCCTGTTTGTAAGGATCTTACAAATAATCTTGTAAAACACATTGCAACAGGCTATAGGCCTGTATTCTGATACCTTCATAGAAGATTTAACTTTTGGAACAAGGGTTATAAGAGTAGCATTGATTTCATTTAACAAATTGCCTTTCTGAAAAAAACTCTTGAATTGCTTTGATATGCAGTTTAGATACACTATAAAATATACTATAAAATAATATTCAAAAGAGCAATTAAGAAAATTCCCTAAGGAAAATTCACTCTCAAAAATATATATAATATAATATATAATACGTATATTTAACCGGGTAAGTATGATCACCCGGGTCGTTTTCCCAACGACTAGTGAAATTGAAACCTCGTTTAAGCTTGGATTCTGATTTGAATAAGCAAATGGATGATTTGATAATCTAAAACAACAAGTAAATTTGAGCAATTAAACAATTAAACAAATATGGGAAACAAATAAAACGCGACAATTTGACAAGTAGACTAAAATTAATCCTTAAAATTTGCAAATTAAATTTCTAAACCTAAGATAAGACAAAAGAAAATTTTAGGAAAAAGAAAAACATTTTTTTTATTATTTTTGAATTTAATATGAATTAAAAACTAATTAAATCTAATTAAATCCTAAAAATTAGAAAATTAAATCCTAAAAATGTAGAAAAATAAATTTTAAACTTAGAAAAATCTAAAATACTCTAAAAGTTAAGAAAACTATTTTTATACTAATTTTAGACTTAAATTCCTAATTTTAAAATTAAAATAAAAGACTTTTAAAAATAAAAATAAAAATTTAAAAGATATAAAAATAATTTTTCTTAATGTAAAAATAAAGCTATTAATTCTAAAGCTAAAAACTATTTTTTTGTATTTTTATAAAAACTTTTTCTATTTTTTTATGATTTTTCTAAAATTTAAACTAATTAAAAGCTTAAAAATTATAAAACTACTAAAAATAAAATCCTAAAATTTTTATAAAAATTAAACTAATTAAAGAAAATGAAAAGAAATTTATAAAAATTAAAAGCCCTAAATTTTACTTTTTAATTAAAGTTTAATTGAATTTATTAAAACTAAACCTAATTATTTATTAAAATTAATTAACACTTAACTATATATTAAACTAAGGACTAACTATGCAATTGCTATAAGGACAAACGGAGCTAAACAGATTAACAGACAAGGATTAATAAAGAAACAATTAAAATAGAAAAATTACAAGAATGGTCCCTGAGGGCCCAACCCGATGACAACCAAAATCCTAATAAGCCCCTAAATAAGTTGAAGTTTAAAAAGTGCTTTTTAGGAAAAACTCAAAAGAGAAAAGTTGTAGAACAGCTTGAGGAGAACAACTTTAATGAAAAGACTTATATCTAAAAGCCACAAATAAGCTCAATAAGAGCTTATTTATCAGCTGACCTCAGAAAGTGGGGCTTAACCCTTAATTTTGCTTAAATGCTTGTACAAAACTCAAATAAGCACCAATTTTAAATCCAAAAACTGTTTTGAAAAGCTTATGATGAATTTAAACTAGACATGAAAATAGATGAAAGCTGGAAACATGGAAAAGCAACTGAAATGGAATGAGAAACTAGCAAACTCAGGCTTAAGCTCTTTTAACTCAAAAAACCACTTAAGCAAATAAGCTCAAAAAGCTGAATCAGAAGCTAAATCTTTGCCTACTTATCAATCAACTAATAAGAAATGAAACTAAGAAAGAAAATCAGATTCTACAACTCTAAAATTTCAAAATTAAGAAACTAATTCTATTCCTACTGTTTTTTGTTGTTTTCAGTTTTATGGCTACTTTTTTAAAAGCAAATTAAACTAAGCAAGATAAGCTGGAATTGAAACTTAAGCTAAGACCTAACTAGAGCTATTAGAAAACTATAATATAACTAAATTTTAGCTTCTAACTCCTAAATATTCTTTCCTAAATTGAAGCTTAAAAATCAGCAGTACTAATTGACTTAGTACTGCTGATGCAGTGAACTTATAAGAACAGAATTAAGCTATGAAATAAGCTAGAAAATGTAAACTGAGATTGAAACTATATTAAGCTATCTATTAAGTAAAAGCCTACCTAATTTTAAACTCTAAGTCCTAAGGAAACTCACTTAAATTGAGAACAAAAGTAACAGCAGTGGTAACTAATTTACCACTGCCAGTGTAATTGGCAAAGGCCAAACACAATTATGCAGGTACCTTGTGGTTACCACTGCACTTACACACTCAATTTGAGTGTGTATGAAACAAATTCAAGTTCAAAACTACCCTAGAATGTTTGAATCAAAATTAAGCTAGCTAAGCAAACCTAAAAAAATGCCCTGGTGCACAGACAACTTGTTAGGCCACTAAATCATTATAAGCTTAAACTAATGCATCAAATAAACACAAATCCTAATCTAATACTCTAATCTAACTAACCAAAAGGAAATCACAAAATACTTTTGACTTTTAGTAGTCAAACAACATAAATCCAAACACTCCTCAAGCATTTAGACAGGCTTAGAGATTTGAAAACTAATGAACAAGTACTTGATACCAGATAATAAACTACCTTAAACTAGCTTAATGAACATTAATCAATAGCTGAAAATGCTAAGATCTAAGATCTACACTAACTTTAACTAATATTTTTGGCTTTTTATAGTTTTATGACAGAATTGAAAATACTAAATTTTATAACTAATAAGCTAAAAACAAATGTAAACTAATAACTAATAAGCACAAATAAAGAAAAATAAGCAGAAATAAGCAACTATTTTAAGCAATTAAGTAAATCTAAACTAATAAGCAATATAACAATTATTTAAGCTAGAAATTAAAGGCAAAAGGAATTTTAAAAGGAAACTTACTTTGTGCTTCAGCTAAACAGAAGCTAGGCTCAATTGAGCTTAATCTACAGCTCTGGCTTATTTAGAATAAGCCAGTATTGGTCCATGAGAGCCCTTCCCTTGTTGGCTCTCCTTCCAAAAAAAACTCATAAGTCCAAAAGCAAAGGTAAAAAAAGTACTTAAGCTGTTTTTAGGGATTAAAGTAGGTTAGGATCTGAATTAAACTCTCTTATAAGCTTATAGACTTATAAGAGCTTTTGAGTAGCTTATGGTAGCTTTTAAGCAAGAGTAAAAGAAAATAAAGCTTAAATGAAAACTTGTAAATAATTGAGACAGATTATTTAAAAGCAAAACATTAATTTCATTAACTAAAAACTTGATTACATGATTTTAAAAAAGGAAATTACATAAAAATTAAGCTAAAACTATTAAGCTACTCCTACTCCTCCATGGTGAATGTGTGTGATAGTGAGGGCTTTATATAGCTTTGCTGAGAAGGTTCTAGGCCTGCCTTCTTGCCCACGTCTCATTCAATCATATCCACTCATTCCTTCAATCATTTGAGAAGCAATCACATCCGTTGGATCACAAATGTAGTCACACGGATTGCCAAGCTGGCAATCCTTGATGTGACACATTTGTGCTTCTTATGTGAGTGAGTGAAGAGTAAATTTGAGCTTTCCTTTGTGCTTTCCATCCACTGACGTGTCATTGCCTTGAGAGTGAGCTAATGAGGATCATGATTTGACTAATCTAACCTCGCCTTTACATAAATGAGCTCTTGAATTGTCCATTTTAGCCATCAATTTAGAAAAACCCCATGTTTAACCCCATGGTAAACCTCGGGACGAAGGGTGAATAGTGCCACCCATTTGGCGCCTAAATTTTAACTGAATAAGTTATTTTCAGTTAGAAGTTTGGCCAAATTGCACAAATGGCCCCTCTCATTTGTTTCCCTCTTTTGTAGTGTAAAAGGAGGTTTCGGAAATTGCAAGAATAGCCCTTGTGGTTTTAATAAAGTGATTTGGACTAGTTATTGGGCTCATGGAATGGGCTTTTGGGCTTTTTGGTATCCGAGTAAAGATTGTAAGGCTTTAAAGGCCCATTAAGGGTTTTTATGGCCCAATAAGGTGATGAGGGATTAATATGGACTTTTGTGAAACTTGTGGGGTGATTTTGGAGTTTTGATTTTTATGTTGACTTTGTTTGACCCTAAATTGACTGATTTTGACTTTGGGCTTCTGGCTTTTAGTGTGCTCTTCCGTTCCTTGTGCTTGCCTTGTCATTTTTGGGCTTGATTTTATCCTTTTCTTCACTTTTTATTCCTGCACACACTTAGACACAAAACAAAAATATATTTGCCATTTTTTGACTGTTTTGGGTTTAATTGGGTTATTTTAGGTATTAACGGATATGTATATTTTACACTTATTAGCTTCCAATTATTGATTTACATAAGCTTGTGAGGCTCAACATCTGTTAGAGGGTTGGCGATACATGGGCTTGGGTAGCCCTGGGACCGGAGAGGCAGTAGGCTGCTGCGACTGGTGCTCCTAGAGCCGCTGAGGATGCACCTATAGTTGATGAGGGTGCTTAGGATGTTCTAGCACCCGTACAGGCACCTCAGCCGCCGCCACCTGCTCCTTAGCATCGTACTATTACACAGAGGATCGAGAGGGTCGAGGAGGAGATGCGCGAGTTACGACAGAGTGTTATAGGCTTGCGAAGAGTTGTTGAGAGCTCTATTACCGAGCAGACTAGAGTCTCCACCTGGATGATCAGCTGTATGACACAGCTCATGGATGCCAGTAGCCATACTTATCAGGCATTTGATAGCACCCTTGTCGGTAGCTCATGGGTGCCCTACTAGAGGTTTGTCAGACCCAGGACAAGCAATACCAGCACCTCCACAGCCCCTCACACTGATGACCAGCCTGACCCTAGATCTCTCCCCTTTACTCTCTTGATTATTATTATCTTTTGTGGACTTATATAGTACATTGATTTATGGAACTTTGACTACCGATACATATTACGATATGATTTTGGTTTATTTGTATATGGTAGATTCAAGGTGTTCGACGACATTCTGAGCAACCTGAATCCATTAATGACACATATGTTTTGGAGAAGGATGATAGCAATGTCACTCCTGATTCATCAAATATATGTAATAATGATAATCAGGTTGACCAAAATGCTGCAGAATGTGTTGATGAGCGTGCTGCGCTTGCTAATTTAATTGCAAATTTAACTCTTGATACTGAGGAAAACAAAACGATTTTAAAGCAATTAAAGAAAGCAAACGCATCATTGACTCAAGAAATAGAGGAGTGCAAAACTAACCTTGATGAGACTAATAGGGCTCTGGGGGAGGCTACTAGTTGTCGATAGTTTGTCTTTATTGCACTTCAGAACAAACAGAATGAGCTTGAGAAGTACATAGCCTTTAATGACCGGACGATTGATTATGAAATACTTCAAACAAAGTTAAATGATACTCTAGGACTATTAGCTCTTAAAGACATTGAAATAAAAGAAGGTTTGAAAACAAAAGCCTATGAAATTTCAGTTCTCAATCAGAAACACGATGAGTTAGTCAAAAAGAGTCTTTTAACAAAGTCACAACTGGAAGGTTATCTCAAAGAGAAAACCAAGGTCATTTCGGATTTAAAGGTTAAGGAAGAAAAAGATATTGACAAGATGATTGAAATGGACAAACAATTAAAGTTTTTGAATGAAATTGTTTACACTCGTAATCAGTCAATTCAGACCATTCATATGTTAGCACCTAAATGCTCGACATATAATGGTAGACCAACCTTTGCTAATCCAAGGTACCTCAAGAAAGCTCAATCTGAGAAGCCCTGTTTGTATGAGATCCCATATGATACTTCTGATCTTGCAAACAGATTTGCCCCCAATAGGGAAGAGACCATGACTCTTGCAAATGAGAGTAGATCAAAATTGAATAAAGATTATGTGAAACCATATGATTACACAAGACATAATAGTCTTTATGAAATTTTCAAAGCACCCTCACTGGAGTATCTTTATCAGTTGGAACGCGCAAAAGAAGTTAGGAAGACAATGTGGAGAAAACCGTTTGTTAGAACAAAACCAAACATTGCTAAAAACGTTGCCTTTCTACCCGTTTCAAAATCCATTAGTAAAAGTTAAGACAATATTTTTAACGACGTGACATTTTAACATCAATCATTTAGAAAACATTTGTGAACAAGCTTGGTCTAATCATACTAGTAGTTATTTTCGGGTGCCAACTGCTCAAGATATGGAAGTTTTGATAAAAACCTTATTAATGCCTCTTTCCATAAAATCACAAAATGATAGTTTTCGTTTTGAACATGAACTAAACGAAAATGCATGAAGATAATGATAGGTTTAAATCCCTTGAAAAAGAGTTTGACGAACTTTGAAACTGAAAAGGCTATTTTCAAACATATATGATCTACTTCTTGAAGAACTGTGTGTCTAAAGATGTTACATGTTTCATAATTTCATCTCTGTCCTGATTTAAATTCTTATGCTGAATTACAATGCATGTATCTTCATAAAGTCAAAGAATGTGAATGTCTTGCACAAAAGCTTTCGAAACAAACTGAATCTGTTAACAAAGAAGTTCATAATAAGCTTTTAAAGAGTTTTGCTAAACTGAAAACCACCCGATTTCTCTTTAACATCTTTTACAGCAATGTAAAAGAACAAATAAAAACCATCTCAGTTTGCAAAGAAAACGGATCAAATGTATTTTGAAAAGAACGTGAACAATATCATTGAAATACAAGATTGAAAGCTCAAATGCAAGACAAGAACAATAGCCATCATGAGTTAAAAAACTCATTGAAGAAATAAAGGAAAGTCCTATGGGACACTCATCTAATAAACCATATGTTGTTTCGACCAACCAAATTGCTCAACGGATTCCAAAAACCATCAGTTTTAGGAAAACCGACTCCTTTTCAAATTCTCTGAAATGAGAAAGTTTTTCAAATGAAACAGACGTTTAAAAACTAATTCGGATGGTTTTGTTTAAACCAGTCACTCACAAGTATTACCACAGAAAATAAAAACACGCAGAAATACACTCGAATGTGCTAAACCAGAGAATTTATAGAAATGCCACTACCCAACACAAAAGAAGGAACCGCATTTGCCTCATTCTTCTAGAATACTAATTCCCCACATATCTAAATCTTAGGAGTTAATCACACTACTAGGGTTAGCATACCACAACTAAGTGCTATCACGTAAAGATAAGGTCTGCAAATAATAGTCAAGTAGAAGTTTAAAAAGAAGGAAGTAGAAGACCATCATAAGGATTCTATATTTCTAAGAAAACAAATCTGTAACTGCGTGTAATAACAGTTCAAATTCCAGAACTTCAGAATGATTGAATGCTATTGTGCTGATGTGAAAATGTGTGTTTCATTCAATCATAGATGCTTGTGTTTCTAGATACTTAAATGACTTGAATGCTAGAAATAAGAAGCCAGATGTAGTGCCTTTTAGTGCTATAAATCCCAAAGAAAAGCGAACAAATCTGTTGCAACACCGAGGACCATAAGAAAATAGTTGCATCAGAGTACCTACTATTCAGAAATCCAAGAGTTACCATAAAGGAGTGTATGAGAATACAAATCAGGAATGGAAATTGTGGATAGCAAGAGATGTCCCATCCGGAATATAAATGGACACAAAAGGCCTCTTAGGACCAAAAAGATCATGGATGCCTAAAAATCAGAAAAGAAGGATGTATCCAACAGTATTAGTTCCACTATAGACATTATCTCTAGGATTACTAATGTCTTTGAAGATATCAAATCCTTAGATCTAATTTGTCCAATGTTCCATCGTCCTCATAATTCTCTTGTAAGATTGTACAACACAAACCTATTCATTGTTACTCCTGGAACGCACAAAGCACATGACTGTGACCATCTCAAGCTGTTTGTAATCTTATGAGAAATTCCTGGGTAACTGTTCAATTGAAATGATCAATTTGCTCTAATTCTTGGTTATGGAGATCTGAATCAAGGAAATGTCACGATCAAATGGGTTTATTACGTCGAAGGCCTCAATCATAATCTTTTCTCGGTTGGTCAATTCTGTGATGCGGATTTGGAGGTTGCTTCACACAGGAACCCCCTACTTGTTTTATGTAGAGATCTCAGGGAAATGATTTACTAACTGTATCGTAGATCTGAACACTACACAATATCCTTCAAGAAACACTTCATCAACTCCAATCGAGTTCATGGCTAAAGCTTCACCACTCAAGCATGGTTATGGCATCAAAGATTTCTCATCTTCACTTCGATTACATCACCTACTCTCAAAGAAAGATATGTGACAGACTTACCTAAGTTGAAGATATGTCAAAGTATCAACTTTGTTGTCTTGTGAAATTATTTATACAAAAAAAGCTTAATAAGTCGAAAACTGATCCAAATTTCCAAAGAAGGCTGAACTGTGCTTCACCATGGACTTGTGTGGTCCAATGCGGTTAGCAAAGCATAAATGGGAAGAAATATATTCTAGTGATTGTTGATGACTATTCAAGATACACTTGGACTCTTTTTCTATGATCTAAGGATGAAACACCAGAAGTTCTCAAAGACTTTCTCACGATGATTCAATGCAATCTTCAAGCTCAAGTTATTACTGTCCGTACTAACAGAGGAACAGAGTTCTTAAACAAGACACCTCCCATGCTTATTTCAAAGCAAGAAGGCTTGAACACAACTTCCACCCTCGAAACACCCTAAACAGAACAGCGTTGTCAAAGACTGAAACCGTACACTATGTTAGCAGCTCGAAAAGATTCTTTCAGCTTACTAAGCTCCATTATCATTTTGGGCTGAAGCAGTTGCAACCGCATGCTATACTCAGAACAAATCAATCATTATATAAGCTCATGGAAAGATGGCGTATCACATCATTAATGACAGGAAACCTTCTATAAAACATCTTCACATCTTTGGTTGCATTTGTTACATAACTAGAGATGGGGAAAATTTAAATAAGATGAAAGAAAAAGGGGATCCATGTGTCATGGTGGGATATTCTACTCAGTCAAAGGGATATCATGTTTACAACCAGAGAACACGCTTAATAGTTGAGTCCATTCATATCAAGTTTGATGAAATCATCAAGAGCAATGATGTCTGATCACAACAGTTCAGACCTCGCAAACCACAACGATAAGCGATGTCGTTGAAAATGTCTCTTCAAGGCTCCGTCCTCAAGGACAAAAGGCGTCAAATTATGACAACCTGACCCGTGCCCCCCAACAAGACAAAAGTTGTTCCTACACAACAGAGAATAACAGATTTCGTCACAAACAAGGGTTGAATTTCTCATCAATCCTTTACATGAAGAATATTACAATCCAGCACACGGTCCATAGCGAGACGAACTACAATGGTCCAAGCACCGAAGCATCATTTCAAGAATGCTGAATTATCAATCCTTTTGTACACGGTTAATCAAGAAATTGGTGAGTCTTCCTCACGCAAAACATTGATAATACCGATGTGCATTCATTTCAACCACAAAGTCATGATTACCGATGTACGCAGAAGATCCATAACCATTAAACAAGTTCAATGAAATCCAACCATGCCAGTATCAAAGAACAAGACGACAGCTTGCCACAGATCCTGAAATGTGTCATGTTCCGCGCATCACGTTAAGTATTGTTTAGCCGAAGACATTAAGGAGGCAATGCTGATTCTTCATGGATCGAACATGCAGGATAACTTCATGCATTCGATCAGACAAAAAAGCTGGGGAGCACTAGTCGACAAACCATCTGCAAGATGATTTAACTAAAGCTAAATGGCTATGGAAGAACAAAAAGGAATATGAAGATTCAGACTGTAATTCGCAATAAAGCACGACTTGCAGCTAAAGGTTATGCTTAGGAAGAGGGTATTGATTTTGAAGAATCATTTGCACCAGTTGCTCGCTTGGAAGCAGTTCGGATTTTCGTTGCCTACGCAGCACACAAGTCTTTTCCAATCTATCAGATGGACGTGAAAATGACATTTCTTAATGGTCCACTGAAGGAGGAGGTTTATGTTGCTCAGCCAGAAGGGTTCGTTGATCCAGATCATCCAGAAAAAGTCTACCTTCAGGAAACTTAATGATTAAAGCAAGCTCCAAGAGCCTGGTATGATGAACTTTCCAACTTCCTGATGTCCAAAGGCTTTACTAAAGGTACAATTGACCCAACTTTATTCAAGATAAAATACGGGGAGGATATTCTACTTGTGCAGATTTACGTTGATGACATAATTTTTGGGTCTACAAACCCTAAATATTCAAAAAGATTTGAAAAGTTAATGCACAGTAGATTTGAAATGTCCTTAATGGGGGAGATGAAGTTCTTTTTAGGACTACAGATCCACCAGTCCCCAAAAGGTATTTTTATCAATCAGGCCAAGTATGCTTTAGAAATTCTGAAAAAGCATAATATTATAACTACACTCTATTGGTACAACATGGTTGCTACAAAACCCAAAACTAAATGTAATTTGAGTGGAGAACCCATAGACCAATCTGATGATCGTAGTAAGATCAGGTCACTCATGTACTTGGACATCAAATAGTAGACCAGACTAGTGCAACAGTATGCTATTGTGCACGTTATCAAGCACAACCAACTCAAAGCACCTCAGGAAGTTTAAGAAAATCTTTAAATACAAAGGGTACCATTAAACATGGGACTACTGGTATCCAAAGGAGTCTGGCTTGAACTACCACATTTTCAGACTCTGATCATTTGCCGATTCATTTGATACTCGAAAAAGTACATCTGAGGGATACAGTCCTTGGTGATAAGCTAGTACTGTTGGATGTCAAAGATCAACAACTGCACTGCAATGTCTTCAGCAGAGGCAGATTACGTGGCGTTATCTGCAAGTTGTGCTCAGTATGTGATGAGGACACAACTTTACTAATATAGCTATTAACATATCAAAATACCGTTCTACTGCGAGCCTTCCTTAGTCATCCATAACAATATCATGCAATCCCGTACAGCATTCGCAGAACAAAGCACATCCATACTCGGTATCATTTCTCATAAAGGAACAGTTTAAAATGGTATAATTGAATTAATTTGTCAGAACTGAATACAATTTGCTGACATGTTTAACGAAAGCCCTCGAGGGATCGGTTTTAAGTATCGCTTTTAGAAGGATTGGTATGAGATGTTTGACTCCAAGCTGATCTGAGGTTTCCTGACAAATGAGACTAGCTTGGATATCATCATCAAACATCACCAATGTACATATATTGAGAAAAGCAAAACACAAAATAAAACTCAAAAGAAAATACAAAATTAGAAAAACAGAAAATTTCCAAAAAGATTCTTCTCGACATGTCTCTTGGAATCGATAACATTTACGTGCTTAGAAATGTCGATTAACATTGACACGGGTGTGTAAATGAAGTTCGAGCGAGAGTTGCAAATAGTTTCAAAACATGTCATTTCTAATTTTCTAAAGGGATAAAGCCGTAGAATACCAAAGAAATTTTCACAATTTATCGAGTTGGTACGTGTACTGAAACAATTGTTGATTTGGTACGTGTACTTTCATAAAGTGTTCTCATTTGCAAATTTTGATGATGTGTCACGTTTTTGATGTGCCACATGTCAGCCTATCACGTATGACACGTTATCAAAATGTGCAAATAAGAACACTTTATGAAAGTACACGTACCAAATTGACAATTGTTTCAGTACACGTACCAAATCGATAAATTGTGAAAAGTTCGTTGGTATTCTACAGCTTTATCCTTTTTACTCCAACCCCACGAATTTTTCAAAAAGACAAATTTTCTCAAGTTGTCCTAATTTTGAGGGGGGGTTTTCAAAAACAAAGTTTTAAAGTTTCATGGAAACACCCACAACGACAATTCTTTAAGTATTCAAAACATAATCAAAAATGTTCCAAAGCCATTCATGCTGATAATATTTGTCTCCCCCAACAGAATTTTCGAAGCATATTTTTTAATCACAAGGTATTTCAAAAACTAAGTGTTTATTATGTAAAATAAGAATGATAAAATGGTAATTTTAAAATATGATCCTTAATTCGACTCAGTGTGTTGAACATTAAGAAAAGGTTTTATGGATCGATCTATACCCAACAACATCTAATTTTCACGACTATTAATGAGTCATAAGTGGTTAGGTATAGGAATCAATCCTATGATCCAAACAGAACCGTAGTCGACTACCCAAGGAATAAACCAAAGTTAGAAATAGCAGGTCCTTAGGTAAGATTGGAGATAATGTATATGGGAATAATACCCGACGTAAGATTTGAGCTAACAATGAACAATCACAACAAGTGTTCAGTAATGACGACTTTGAAGCATTGAAGGCTTGAAGAATGAAAAATAAATGTATGGATAAATGGTCCTAAAGAAAGAAGCCCTCCATACTACTTAAGCATAAACCGGGTCAATACAATATGCCTTATACAGAATCATAAGTTGATTTGCTGACAAAGAAGAAAACGACATCATGGACCCAGTGATGCAACTGCACCAACCCTTCCCCAGCCCAATTTCCGCTATCTCTCACAGAAACTTGTCTCATTTGTCACAGAGATACACACATTATCTATTGACATCTCACTCCAAGAATGTTGATATTGAATAGGTGGCAGTCTGCTTCAGCCTCCGAGTACTAAAACCAAAATGCACTAAACGAGTCTAGAGCCCAGAGAAACAAGCAAAATCTCGATATACACATTCCAATACAAAACACTTGTTAAACATATTCAATGTTCGCAATCATTTAACAAGAGTCCTACGTAATATCCTTTGTGATAGTAGCCATAAAATCCGAGTGATACTATATGTATTCACAATGAAGATGGAAATCCTGCTTGAGTTTAGCATCAAACAGAAGCTCTTAGTAGGTGACTTGCGAGATTCTATATGATCAAACTTGTGCAACTGGATATCGATTTGGTCCATGTACATTGAAGTAACGGTTGATAATTTGATAAATAGTTGTAAAACTCTTGATAGTGTATCACAAAAAGCTTTACAAGTCATATGTCGATTGATTTTCAAAAATTAATTTTCTGATTAACACTAACATAAACCTTGCAGGATTAAAACGGTGTGGACAGTATCACAATCAACCAAAGTTGAATTCATTACTACATGTATTCATGCTCATTCTACAAAGACAATCTATCATGAAAGCTAAGATTTAAAGACAAAGACTTTCGCAAACTCTGATTTGAAGCTTTCAAGATGAGGCACAATATCAGAATGTTGGTCAAACTCTTAAGATCACAAGATGGAAAAGATGATAAAGACAATGACAAAGGCTTAAAGTCAAGATCGCAAAGCATAAAGGAACAAACCTACAACTAAGAACAAAGAAAAAGACCAAGACCACGTAAGCTTAACGACAAAAGCAATCTCCTTGATCTCATGAAGGAGTGCAATCAATGAACTCAATTCGGGGGAGATTATTACCTTAAAAAAATTAAGTCCGAACATGAAGTCCGTTTTCATTATGTATTTAAGTCTTCAGTCAATCAATTAGTTAACGTTTAATAGAAATGTTTCGGGAATCGGGCCTCGATAGTTAATCTAATATTGTAATTATGGTTTCAGGTTTAATCCTAAGCAAAACCGAGCCCGGGTCCTAGTCAAATATCTCGAACGTCACTTAATGTGTCGGGGTATATAAATAACTTTTCCACCTAGGAAAAGAAAGTTGGTTCGTTAATAAAAATTCCATTTTCTCTTTCTCTAATTTTCTCTCCCAACTCTCTCGTCCTCTTTCTCGTTTCTCAAATAACTCACTTTCTTTACTATTTTCTTGATTGATTCATGAATTCATTATATGAATTGGAAAGTTTAAATCGGATCCTACATAAGGAAGCAAAAGAAATGCCAGAAGAAGCCCGGGAGTCGTTATTCTAGGCGATACGAAGCAAAGTCCAAATTTAACCGTTTCCAAAAGCTATTAAGCTCAAACCCAGGTTCTATTGAATCTTCATACCTGCTCCCAACACTCTTATAATGGTTCATTATGAATCCTAAATATACTCTTTTTAAGGTTTTATTACTCAATTCATACTCATTTTCCATTTTGATCCTAAACCGTACACCCAAAATCCTAATTTAATGTTTTTCTTAAAACTAAATGTTATAATGGTTAAATATTGTTATAATCTATCCTAACATGCTTAACTAATGTAATATAAACAAATTTTAAATAAAGTCTTGAAGGAATTTAACCTTAAAACCATCGCGTTTACTGTTTTAAAAACCCTAATTTCGATCACCATTTTGATTTCGTCGCATTAACGAATCGTATTTTAAACTATTTCGTTGCGTTCAACCTCCATATTTTAGCTTATATTAATATGCAAAAACCATTAAAATACTTTTCAATATTGAAAAAAAATCAATATTATTGATTTTGGGACTTGTTTTTGCAAATCATTTTCATGCAAAGGGTATATACCTAGTAACTTTTAAAACTTATAAGTAAAAAAGGACTAATTTTTTTTTTTTGCCATATTTATAAAGTTATAACTACAAGGGGCTACTAGACACTTTCCCTAAAGTTCAAAGGTTTTACTTTGTACAGCTTTTAAACTAGAAGACTAAACTTTGGTAAAAGTGCAAACTCCTAGAGGGTTATAATTTTTGCCATTCTTCATTCTTAAAGGTCTAAAATGTAACATATTGAAAAATTATAAAAAATATGTTCACGAACCTTATAAACATAACTTTTAATGTAACGTTGACGTGCAATCATTTCCAGTTATCAAGCCAAACGCTTAAAACCAATTATATCGATATCACAATATCTAGGGAGCTTCATATTAAGAGGTTTTTCATCTGGTATTACGAATGACTGAGTTGTTGGGTTTACGATTTAAAGTGCCCTATATCCTCAAACGTTTACTGAATGACCTCTAACTTATGATGGCCCGAACGGTGATACAATACTTCATAACAATTAAATCAAAGATGATATTCATAACAATCAAACTAAGACTTGACATATTACCCCAGGTTGCGTGTGACGAAGCCGTTACTTTCATTCCATATACCTTTGCTATCAATCAAATTTCCCTATACTGTTAAAGTGAGTTCATAGCCTCGCATTTCAATATTTCAATTGTTTTATAAACCCGCGAGGGAGATACATGCTATAAACCATGAATGCAATTGTTTTTTATATGTTATTCCGATTTATTATTGCCTAAGTAACTATTTGCCTTTAAGTCCCTAATATCATGAACCATTAATTACTCTACGGAGTGAGCGCGAATGTTGTGAATAGATACTAATTTGGGTTGGACTCCCCTTTGGTGTACCTAGTGATATCGTAACGCAATTGCGACACCAATTAGGGATATAAACTACGAGGAGTTTTGGCAAAGGAACCCGTTTGGCAAAGACGTAACAAAACATATCCCAAGTGCTTCGGATTCATGAGCTAATGGCAATAATTTTTTGTTTTATAAAACGGGTGTATAACAACGTAACCCAATATCAAATTTGCATTCAAATTATTTAACTTAAACCTATGAATATCACTCAACCTTTGTGTTGTTCTTTTAGCATGTTTTATCTCAGGTAAACTAAGCAAACCTATTGCAGGAGTGCGAGGACTTGAAGATGACAAAACCGTTATCATTCAAACTTTGTATTTTAGATTTTGGGACCTCTCGTTTGTAAAAACTCTGAAGAAATAATGAATGATAACTAAAATTTCAAAAAGGACTCTTTTTGATTCGTTTTCTATGATTATGACTGTTGTACCTTGAAGTAATACCCCAGATTAGCTTCCGCTGCTATCTATAAAAATGGGGGTGTTACAAAATGTGCGCCGCACTGTAGCCTTGTTCATTAATTCTTCATTATATTCTCTTCTAGATTCTTCATATGACGACCGTTAGTGCATTTAATGGGATTTCTTTGCATGTTTAGTCATTTTCTTCACTTTTGGTCCTGAAATGAATATTACACAACAAACAAGCAAACTTTGCAATATTTCATGCGTTAACATGTATATTTAATGTATTTTCAAGGGATAATTTATGTATATTTAGAGCGTTATCACCAAGCTCACCTAGAATGCATACGTACCACTTATACACAATATGGGTAGGCGTTACCCCCGCTCTAATATCTCAAACAATACAAGTAGGCGCTACCCTCGATCCAATTACATCAAACACATGCATAGCAATATAATATCACATGATGTCCAAAACACATAAAACTAATTTATCACAGCAATCAAACATTTCAAAAATAATTTAGTATTATTTTCACCCTAAGAAAAACATAAGAAAATGGGGCTACGAATACTCACCTCAAAGTTCACACACGCGCATAAAAAACCAAGCAAAGATCTATACAAACATATAATACGGGTTACACATGATCGAGGCTTTATAGCCCTAACCATGTAACCTTCAATTGATGGATCCTAATATTTGAAAACATATTCAAGACCATCCCAACAAGTTTCCCATATGTTATCTATACTCCAACTATGTTTTACACTAATGTTCATATTTTCAGTTTATTGCAGAAAATTGAGGTCACTTTACGAATTTTTATAAAATACTAAACAACCCCCTCTGACTTCTAAAACCCATTTACATCATCTTCAATGAGTTCTAAACCTACTGGAAGTTTTCCAAGTGAAGAAAATAAGTGTAACTATTTTTCAAAAATTTCACGTCACAAACTGTCCAGAAAAATATATGATCGCACACCTAAATGTTTGATTTTTTAAAAATACTTAGACACTTCAGAAAAATCTAGAAAACATATAGGGGTTACTAGACACCTTGAGCTTATGCCAGCTTCGATTTCACATCCAAGAAAAATGTTTTGATAGGGTTTGACCTCACAAACATGACTCAAAACATTTCAGTAAACTCATATTCGACAACGAATCGTGTAAAAATGTTTTGACTGACTTCCACTCTTTATTAACTCTCGAGGCCTAAATTTTTGAAAATCACCACAAAACTCATCCGTATCATCGAGTTATGATCCAAACAAGTTGACCTAAAATTCTGCTCAGATTCAACTTCGAATTTAACACTATCTAACCCTAATCAAACGCATAGTTAACTTCCTAATTACTCTCTAATCAATATTTTATGATCATACCTACATATTTACTGAGATTTTATGAAACCCTAATTCCATCAATTAAAAAGTTACAATAATTAGATTAAAAAGATCTAAATGAAATGGAATTAAAAAATAATGACAAAAACCTTTTAACCGAGAATCCTTACCATTCTTCATACCAATTTTTTGTGGAGTTCTTCCTCTTGTTTTCTTGTAGCCGGTCGAGCACATACAAAGTGAGAGAGGGAGAATTAAAACTGTTTTAGGGTTTTTTGTATAAAAAGTATTAATAATAGATTTTTAGTTAGAATTTTTTCTAATCAAACTTAGCACTCCTTTTTCTCTTTTTTTATGTCGATCAAAACAACACCCCAAATATTTTTTTTATTTTTTTTTATTATTTTTCGGCTTAAATATTTATACATATATATTATATAAGTATATAATTAATAGATAGTATATATGTATAAAATATAAAAATAGTATAGAATATATATATAATATATATATATTATATATTATATATTTTTTAAACTATATATTACATATATACTTGAAGTCCTTTAAATGAATACACATAAACACTATATAGAAAATATTTATTTTAATTATTCATTTTTTCAAATGTAATATACTCCACAATGAAAAAATAATTTTTTCGAATCTTATTACTAAGATAATCCTCGAATCGAAATTAATGATAACAACGCTAATAAAAAAGAACGTTAATTCACCAACGCTGCAAATAATATAAACACGCTAAAAATGTCAAAAATTCTCCATCATAACAGAAATGAAATGACTAAATCACTCATTTCTACTATATCACACTTAACATATCTCACTTATCACATCACATATAGCATATAATTATCTTACGCACGTAATTCAAATCACATAAAAGCCTAGTCAGAGTAACACTAACGGTTAAACTAACATGGTTCAATCACGGTTGTCACAATATCCCCTCCTTAGTGAAATTTCTTCTCCGAAATTTAACTTGGTACTACTACCATCACAACACTGTTACTAAAAATTTGCGGATACTTATCCTACATAAAATCCTCACGTTCCCATGTAAACTCAGGACCACGCTTAGAATTCCAACAAACTTTAATGATTGGGATCCTACTACGCTTCAACTTCTTAACTTCACGATCCATAATCTCTACAGGTTCTTCAACAAAACGAAGAGTTTTCTCCACCTTAATTTCCTCTAATGGTACATGCAGATTTGCATCCGCCAAACATTTCTTCAAATTTGACACATGAAATGGTTCGTGTACACTACTCAATTCTTGAGGCAATCTTAACCGATAGGCTATAGGACCAATCCTTTCAAGAATCACATACGGTTCCAACATACTTGTGCTAACTTCCCAATCTTTTTCCAAAACCACTACACCTTTCCTAGGTGACACTTTCAACAGTACTTGATCACCCACTTCAAACTCCAATGGCTTACACCTATTGGCATATTGTCAGTATAGCTCTTTTGACGATCTCTAGCCGCTTTGAGCCTTTCCTTAATCAACACCACCTTATCAGTAGTCTCTTGTACCAATTCTGAACTAGTTAATCGACTCTTTCTGATTTCACCCCAAAGAACAAGTGTCTACTTTCCTTCCATACAATGCCTCAAATTGAAGCACATCGAATCCTCGAATAATAGCATTGTTATAGGAAAACTTATGCTAAGAGGAAGATGAGTATCCCAAACTACCACCAAAAAAAAAAAAAAAATCCCCCCAATTACACATGCTCTTAGCATGTCTTTCAAAGTCTGAATGGTATGCTCACTTTGTCTATCTGTTTGAGGATGATAAGTCATACTCATATCAAGTCGTGTTCTCAACGCTTTATGAAACGTCTGCCAAAACAGCAGAGTAAATCGGTCCATCAGGAGACTGATAGAAGATCGACACAGGTACTCATTCTTGCTACTATCTCATCAATAAATATGTCTTGATTGCGCACCGTCTTCATCTTAAAATCCTCGCCCGAATAGAGCCAGAAAAAGGGCTGACTTAGTCAGTCCTATCTCGACTAATAGCCAAATATTATCATGCCTCACTACAATCCTCGGAAACTCCGTAATAAAGTCCATAGTGATTCATTCCTATAGCCACTCAGGTATTTTTTTAGCTATTGCACAAACCCAAAGGTCTCATGATGTTCTCGCATTACCTGTTGAACAAGTCCAAACACTTACCTATACATGATGGCTATTTCCTTCTTCATACCTGTGCCACCAATACATACTCGTCAAGTCATGGTACATCTTATCCGCTCCCCAGATGAATAGAGTACACCCTCGCAAGAGCCTAATCATAAATAATGTCCTACAACACTATAAGGGAACCCATATTCGGATCCATAAAGTATAACCCACCCATCTTCAATCTTTTTCCCATTTGAGTTGTCAGGGGCTACGCAGCATTTCTGCTGGCGCGTTCTCTTCCTTGGACGCCTCACCTTGTGCAACCAATATCTTGTCCTTAACACCAGACTGAATAGTCATAGACATTTCTCGCACACGTCTCGATTTCACTCTCTCTTTCCTACTCAACACATCAGCCACTACATTCGCCTTTCCTAGATGATAGCAAATCTCATAATCGTAGTCACTGAACAACTCGATCCATCGTCTCTGATGCATATTTAACTCCTTCTAGTAAAATATATGCTGAAGAGTCTTACGATCCGTGTAGAAAACAATTTTCGTTCCATACAAATAGTGTCTCCAGGTCTTAAGAGCAAAGACCACCACACTCAGCTCTAAGTCATGAGTGGTGTAATTCTTCTCATGAATCTTTAGTTGTCATGATGCATACGCAATCACCTAACCTCTATGCATCAGTACACATCTAAATCCTTGATTTGACGCATCACAATAAATTACAAAGTCGACTGGTCTATCAGGTAATGACAATATTGGTGCATTACATAAATTGTCCTTTAATGTCTGGAAAGCCTCTTCTTGTTTCGCGCCCCACTCGTACTTCTGCTTCTTCTGTGTCAGTGAAGTGAGAGGTTTAGCAATCTTGGAGAAATTCGCGATGAAATGTCGATAGTAACCTGTTAATCCTAAGAATGATCGTATCTCTGACGGTGATTTAGGAGCTTTCCAATTCTTCATTGCCTCGATCTTATTAAGATCCACATGAATGCCGTTGTCATTTACTACATGTCCAAGGAAATGTACTTCTTGTAGCCAGGATTCACACTTGGAAAACTTGGCAAACAACTTCTCCTTCTTGAGAGCTCCATTACTAACTTTAGATGAACCTCAATGATCCTCCTTGGCACTTCGAGTATATCAAGAATCATCAACAAACACTATGGACAAACAAGTCTAGATAAATGGCATGCACTCCTGGTTCATTAAGGTCCCCATGAAACCGTTGGTGCATTAGTAAACCAAAAGGCATATCCGTAAACATAAAGTGTCCAGTACCGAGTCCTAAATGCCATTCTATTGGAATATCGCCCTCCGTGCCACTCTAACTGATGATAACCGAAACGAAGATCTATCTTTGAAAAGTATCGCGAGCCTTGTAACTGGTCGAACAAGTCGTCGATTCTAGGGAGAGAATAACGGTTCTTGATGGTCAGCTTGTTTAATTCCCGATAGTCTATGCACATCCGAAATGAATTGTCCTTCTTTTTGACGAACAACACCCCCTTCTTTTTGACGAACAACACCAGTGCTCCCCACGGAGAGTGACTTGGTCGAATAAAACCCTTGTCTTGCAACTCTTGAAGTTGTTCTGACAACTCCTGCATTTCCGATGGTGCAAGTCGATATGGAGACTTCGCAATCGGCGTCGCTTCAGGAACTAAGTCTATGCGAAATTCTACTTGTCGTTGAGGTGGCAATCCTGTAAGATCTTCAGGGAATACCTCAGGAAAATCTTATACGATTGGGATATCATCTAACTTTTGCTCATCTATTTTCGTACTCTTAAGGGATTTTGGGCTCTCCTCGGTTCGTTCTCCTTGAACCAGGAGCATCTTGTCACTTGCCAAAGGTATCCTAACCACTTTCTCATGGAAAACTATCTCAGCCTTATGTCTAGACAACCAATCCATTCCCATAATAACATCAAACTTCCATGACTAAACGGTATCAAGTCTATAGTGAACAGGGAATATTCTAATTCGAGTATCCATCCATGGATAATCCTATCAGTCTCTACCTTCTTAACATTAGCTACTTCTATCACATAACCATGTTTTAAGATACCAGATTCACATTCCATAGGGGCACCGAATTTCATTAGAAATAAAACTAAAATCAGCTTCCATAATCAAATAGATACTGTACAAATCGAATAACGAATCAAAGGCTAGAAAACATATAAGGGATTTTACAGATGCAAATAGATGCGGATCAAATGTCATGAAATCCTTTAAAGAAGGATAGAATAGTAGTGTATCGATAAAACCAAACTAAAGAATCAACAAGCGAACCACGACAAAAGTATCTACATATAATAAAGTATATTTTATCAAGACTGAGAAATTAAAAAGATAAGAATTCTTATACTAATAATCGACTTAACTCGAAAGAACCAACTAAAAACTGTTTTATAAAAAAATCATTTAAAACAATATAAAAAAATTGTTTAAATAAAAAAATCAATTTAAATAAAAAATCATCTTAAAATATAATAATTTATAAACATTATTTTAACATTTTTTTTCCATAAGAGAAAATCAAGAGAATATTATATAAAGGGTAATCACATCTAACTCGTTATAAATCATTTATTAAACATAGTTTTGAAAATTCAACCGATATCACAATTGTTTTTTTATAAAAATCAATGTAAAGCGTAGTTTTCAAAAAATAAGAATACAACATATAAAAGCGGTATCACCAGTTCACCACGTGTTCATAAAATAATTTAAAAATAGTTTTTCCCAAGCCTCATCAAGACATAATTCAAAAGAATTTTCACACTTCATTATCATTATAAAAATATTTTTCACACAAAGGACATCGAAATATCAAAAAGGATTGCAAAGTGCCGTAAGGAGTCTAACACAATTCTATTGCTTGAAGGCGAAAGAGAGTACAAAAACCCATATAGTCAGGATAACAGTAAAACGAACAAGGGGAGTATATGAAGCAATGACAAAAGAGAGTAACCATATAGTCAAACGAACACGTACAAGAGAAAATTCATACAAATACATAACGAACAAAATGAAAAATGTAAAGACTCATCCGTAATAAAGATCAAAAGTACATATTAGAAAAGCATTGATACTAACATGTTGCAAACATGTTATGAATAAGTAATGCTTGAAAGAAAGATTAGTTATTTGTAACAATAATCAATGCAAGGAAAGAACCAACGAATCATACCAATTGTCAAAAGAAGCAGATATAAACAAACAATATATATATCAACAACGTTGATTGAGAAAGATAGCACATCCGTACTAACGTGGTACAAACAAGAATGCTAAATGAGAGTTAGATACCTGAACGAATAATCAAGCAAATGGAAAAACCTATTATCATAATGGTAGTAATAAGCGGTATCCAGGGTGTTCGCAAATGTTAGATAAAAGAGAAACTTACTGACTATGCAACTATTCATAATACAATAACACATAATATAACGCCTTAAACTACCACCTAACAAGCAAACACCGATCAATGCAATCTTGGTCACAAGTCTACGTGTGTGATGCCTTTATAATTATGTTGGCCACCATAATTATAATTGCATTCTTTCACACGTATACTTACTTCCAAGATTACACATCTCAATGATAACGCACAAATATATACATATACCACATAACTAAACTTACACGACCCCAATATAACACAAACACGATGTTCCATCAAAGCAATATATATTTATATAAAGATAAAATTCAAAACGACAGAAAGAAAACAAAAATCTCATAGCGCCCCAAAATATAAATTATCCGAAAGAAATCATCAGTAATAGCAATGTGTCAAGGTAAAAGACGGGGTAAGCTTATGCTGGGCCTCGCTTAGGTTTGACTTTGCTTTCCCAAGAGTCACCCAACTTCGCAGGTCTAAGCCTGCTATGAGCATCTGACAAGAGATCTGAGTCGGACTCTCCTCTGACTCTTCCAGCTACCCTTCCTTCTTCGGTTCCTAGAGAGGCTCCTCCTCAATTGGATCCTCTTCAAGATCTTCTAATATCGAGTAGCCCGTAGGTCGAGATAAAACTCAAAGAAAAAATGAAAATGAAAAATACATAAACAATAGCACACATAGCTCCTATTATGCAACTATAGGAAGGTACTTAGGTTATATCCTAGGTCAAACAACCTACTTCTCTATAACCAATGGCTCTGTACCAATCTGTCACACCTCGCCAAAGCGAAAACGCGAGGCGTAACGTAAATGGTATTGTCACAACACATTGATGTCATAATAGAGAATAACTAAAATGCATAATTAACTCAAAATGTCATGACGACACCTGACACAAGAGGGGACTTGTATCAAGGTTAATCGTAACCATAACAATACATAGTCATATAAACGAAAATCCAAAACAACAAAGTACAAAATACAAAATTATATCAAGTACGAAAGTATGAAATGTAAATGATAGAAAATAAGACTCCAATGCAAGATTCCTAAGGTATCGCTAGCCATGTAGTCTCAACTCCTTAAGCTTTGCTAAATTCACTTGAAAATGGATACTCTCAAGTGTTAACATTACGTTGGTGAGCTCGTAAGTTTAAACACAAAACAAATAAATAGTTGTGAACATATATAATCATTGGACACATATTAGGTTGTGAACGCGCGCTATCAATATCACCAAGTTAATCTCATATCACAACATAGGTAGGCGTTGGCATCGATCCAGTTACACGCAACACATGTAAGCGTTACCCCCGATCCAGTCACAAGCTAGCATAACAATCATGTTCCATCATTATGAGTTACATAGTTTGGATGGAATGCCACAAGCAACTCATATGTCCAAATACACGTTCCACACAAAATGTACACACATATAACGTAAACAACAACCTTGTCCCAATAAAACCAAAACAATTTAATCACAGCATGAAAACATTTCAAAACAGGTATTGAGTACCATTTTCACCCCACGAAAATATTTAAAAAGAGGCTACGATAACTCACCTCAAAGATCACAAAGCGCGTACGAAATCCAAGCTAAAAATCTACATAATAATAATACACAGGTTACACATGATCAAGGCTTTACGGCCTTATCTATGTAACCTTTAATTTATGGACTACTAAGGTTTGTAAACACACCCATGGTCCAATCCAACATGTTCTCATACTTTATCTACACTTTAAATATGTTTTACATTAATGTTCTTATTTCTAGTTTATCGCAGAAAATTGAGGTCATTTTATGAATTTTTATAAAATACTAAATGACCTCTTCTGACTTCTATATTCTAACCACATCAACTGTTCAGAAAAAGATCTGATCGCACACCAGAATGTTAGATTTTTCTAAAAATACTTAAACATCTTAAAAAGCTTTGAAAAGTTTATTGGGGTTACTAGACACATAAAACCCCTACCAGATTTTATTTCATAAATTTATTTGAAGAATTGATGAAGTTTTTGACCTCACCAACCTGAACCAAATTCGTCCAGAAAACTCAGATTCGACAACGAATCTTGTAAAAATCATTTGACTGACTTCCACTCATCCTTAACTCTCGAGGCCTAATTTTTTAGAAAGTAAACTCTGTGTAGATAATTTTAGATACCAGAAAATTGATCTAACTCATTTATATCATCAACTTATGAATCAAACAATCCAACCTAAAATTCTGCTCAACATAAATTTCGAATTTAACGCATTCTAAACCTAACCAAACGCATAATTAATCTACTAATTAACCCTCACTCATAATTTACGTTCTAATATAACTATTTACATCGATTTATGAAACCCTAATTTTCCATCAATTTAATGTTACATAATTTTAAATTAAGTAAAAAGAACGAGTACAAGATGTATACGTGGTTACAAATGATCTTTCACCTTATTTTTTTTTATGAATGATTTCTTTTTCTTGATGTTTCGACCAAATCCTAGAGAAAAAGAAGAGAGAAAAAT
>BQNB010035801.1:6525-49085 GCA_026074375.1 Tanacetum coccineum | reverse complement strand
GGAAACAAGGGAAATGCTGTTAAGGCCTCAGCATGTTGGGTTTGGAGACCAAAGCACAAAATCTTAGACCATGTCTCCAGAAACAATGGTGCATCAATGTCCTTTAAAAGATTTGACTATATTGATGCACAAGGCAGATCCAAGTCAGTAATGGCTTGGGTCCCCAAAAGAAGCTAATTTTCTTACCATTGTGTGCAGGGCAATCCACAACAAGATTTGAAGGATAAAGGTGTAATTGATAGTGGATTCTCTAGGCACATGATAGGAAACAGATCCTATCTTACTGATTATGAAGAAATTGATGGAGGATTTGTTACCTTTAGAGGTAATTCCAAAGGAGGGAAAATTACTGGGAAAGGTAAAATAAGAACTAGTAAATTAGATTTTGAAGATGTGTATTTTGTAAAGGAACTAAAGTTCAACCTCTTTAATGTCTCATAAATGTGTGACAAGAAGAATAATGTTCTTTTTACTGATACTGAATGTGTTGTTTAGTCTCTAGACTTTAAGTTGACTGATGAAAGTCATGTTTTACTTAAAGGTCCTAGAAAGGATAACATGTACAATGGTTATTCAAAGAATGTTGTTCCTCAAGGAGGTCTCACTTGTCTCTTTGCACAAGCCACACCAGATGAATCTAATCTTTAGCATAGGAGGCTTGGTCATGTAAATTTCAAAACAATGAATAAACTAGTAAGGGGTAACCTTGTAAGAGGTTTACCTTCAAAACTTTTTGAAATTAATCAAACCTTTATTGCTTGTCAAAAGGGAAAGCAACACAGAGCTTCTTGTAAGACCAAAACAGTCAGTTCAATCAGCCAACCATTACAAATGTTGCACATGGACTTGTTTGGCCCAACATTTATAAAGAGTTTAATGAAAAAATGTATTGCCTAGTTGTCATAGATGATTTTAGTAGGTTTAGTTGGGTTTTCATTTTAGCCACTAAGGATGAAACTAGCGAAATCCTTAAAACATTTATAATAGGCATAGAAAATCTAATAGACCTTAGGGTAAAAGTAATTAGATGTGACAATGGGACTGAATTCAAGAATAGGGTCATGAATCAGTTTTATGAAATGAAGGGTATTAAGAGGGAATTTAGTGTTGCTAGGACTCCACAACAAAATGGAGTAGCAGAAAGGAAAAATAAGACACTAATAGAGTCTGCTAGGACTATGCTAGCTGATTTAAAATTTCTAACAACTTTTTGGGCTAAAGCAATTAATACTGCTTGTTATGTCCAAAATAAGGTGTTAGTTATCAAGCCTTACAACAAGACCCCTTATGAACTTTTTCTAGGTAGAAAACCTGCCTTAAGCTTCATGAGACCATTTGGGTGTCCTGTTACAATCCTTAATACCATAGATCACCTAGGTAAATTTGATGGAAAGGCTGATGAAGGGTTCTTTGTAGGATACTCTACCAATAGCAAAGCATTCAGAGTATTCAACAGTAGAACTAGGATAGTAGAAGAGAACCTGCATGTTCAATTTAGTGAGAATACACCTAATATTGCAGGAAGTAGACCAAATTGGCTTTTTGATATAGATGCACTAACAAAATCTATGAACTATAAGCCAGTTGTTGCAGGGAATCAATCTAATGGTAATGCAGGTACAAAAGCATGTGATGATGCAGGTAAAGCTAGAATGGAGACAGTACCTGGCAAAGATTACATTCTGCTACCAATGTGGCCTGCTGATCCACTATTCTCTCAAAATTCAAAGGATTCTCCTGATGCTGGATTCAAACCATCAGGGGAGGAGGAAAAGAAGGATGCTGAAGATCCAGGGAATGAAGATAGTGAGGTTCCAAGTACAGAGGAGCCAAGAGTTAATCAAGAGAAGGATGCTAGTGTTAACAGCACTAACACTATTAATACTGTTAGTCCAACTGTTAATACTGCTGGCATAGAGGATAATGTTGTTGATGAAAATATAGTATATGGATGTGATGATGATCCAAATATGCCTGAATTAGAAGAAATTGTCTATTCAAATAATGATGAAGATGTTGGTGCAGAGGCTGACATGACTAATTTAGACACACATATCCTTGTCAGTCTTATTCCAACTACTAGGATTCACAAGGATCATCCATTTGAACAAATCATTAGAGATATACATTCAGCACCTAAAACCAGAAGGATGACAAAGAGTTTGACTGAACATGCTATGCTTAGTTCAGTGTAGCAGAGAACCAATCATAAAGACTTTCAAAACTGCTTGTTTGCTTGCTTTTTATCACAAGAAGAACCCAAAAAGGTAGTTCAAGCACTGAAGGATCCAAGCTGGATAGAAGCTATGCAGGACGAGCTTCTACAATTCAAATTACAAGAAGTTTGGACTTTGGTAGAATTACCAAATGGAAAAGAGCCATAGGAACAAGATGGGTCTTCAGGAACAAGAAGGATGAGAGAGGTATTATGATTAAGAATAAAGCAAGATTGGTTGCTCAAGGGTACACACAAGAAGAAGGGATTGACTATGATGAAGTATTTGCCCTTGTTGCTAGAATTGAAGCAATTAGATTATTTTTAGCCTATGCATCATATAAAGACTTTGTGGTGTACCAGATCAATGTCAAGAGTCCTTTTCTTTATAGAAAGATTGAAGCGGAAGTCTATGTTTGTCAACCACCAGGATTTGAAGATCCAGACTTCCCTGACAGAGTATACAAAGTAGAAAAGGCACTTTATGGACTACATCAAGCTCCCAAAGCTTGGTATGAAACCTTGTCAACTTATTTGTTGTAAAATAAGTTTTAGAGAGGAAAGATAGACAAGACTTTGTTTATCAGAAGGGTCAAAGGTGATATTTTGTTAGTTCAAGTGTATGCTGATGATATCATTTTTGGTTCTATAAAGAAGAAGTTATGCACAGAGTTTGAGAAGATAATGCGTAAGAATTTTCAAATGAGCTCTATGAGTGAACTTACATTCTTCTTAGGACTGCAAGTAAAGCAAAAGAATGATGGGATATTTATTAGTCAAGATAAGTATGTGACGGAGATTTTGAAGAAATTTGGCTTTAGTAATGTCAAAACAGCAAACACACCTATGGAAACCCATAAGCCTTTGCTCAAAGATACAGATGGTGAAGTTGTAGATGAACACTTGTATAGATCCATGATTGGATCATTGATGTATCTAACTTCTTTAAGGCCTGATATTATGTTTGCAGTATGTACTTGTGCAAGATTCTAAGTTAATCTTAAAATTTCACATCTTCATGCTGTGAAAAGGATCTTTAGATACTCAAAAGGTCAACCTAAATTAGGTCTTTGGTATTCTAAGGATTCACCTTTTGATTTGGTGGCATATACTGACAGTGACTATGCAGGAGCAAGCTTAGATAGGAAATCCACAACAGGAGGTTGTCAATTCCTAGGGTGTAGATTGATTTCATAGCAATGCAAGAAGCAGACTGTGGTTGCTAATTCCACAACTAAAGCTGAGTATATAGCTGCTTCCAATTGCTGTGGACAAGTGCTTTGGATCTAAAATCAATTGCTGGATTATAGACATAACTTTATGTAGACTAAGATTCATATTGATAATGAGAGTACTATCTGCATAGTGAAGAACCCTGTTTTCACTCAAAGACAAAGCACATTGAGATTAGACATCATTTTATCAGAGATTCTAATGAGAAGAAGCTTATTCAGATGGTCAAGATTCATACAGACCATAATGTTGCAGATTTACTCACAAAAGCATTTGATGTTAGCATATTTCAATATCTGATTGCAAGTATTGGAATGCTTAACCTTTGAAGTAGGGAGGTTAATTGTGTTAATATGCAGTGGATTATACACAAAGGATGGTTAGAATAGAATGCAACAGCTGCTAAAGATGGAATTAGGGTTAAAACTGGTAACTCAAGAGTTAATGCTGTTGGGCATTACTTAGTACTGCTAGGCAAAACTTAGTACTGCTAGGCATTACTTAGTACTACTGAGCAAAAGTTAGTGCTGCCAGGCTAACTTACTACTGCTATGTTACCGTTGGAGTTACTACTAGTGAGGGTATTTTTGGTCTATAAAAAGGATACTTCGCTTATAGGTTTCCTTTATTACCTATTTAAACGTATACGATCACACCATAATCATTCTTAATCATTCTAATACTCTCAATTCATAAACCGTAATTCAATTTCATTACCGATTCTAAAAAACTTCAACATCAATGGCGGGATTAAATTTTGCTGACACACATAATATGGTTGCCTACCTAGAAAAATCCACAGAGAATGTTGATTTTGCTAAGATAGTAGACTTCCTGAATACTAACCCCATAAGTTATGCCTTGACAGTTAGTCCTACTATTTATGTTTCTTGTATTGAACAGTTTTGGTCTACTGCTAAGATCAAAATAGTCAATAATGAAACTCAGATTCATGCCAAGGTTAAGGGCAAGACAATAGTAATATTAGAATCATCTGTGAGGAGAGATCTTCAATTTAATGATGAGGATAGTATTGCTTGTCTAACAAACACTAAAATTTTTGAAAATTTCAATTGATGGGATATGAAAAGCTTTCTGAGAAACTTACTTTTTATAAACCTTACTTTTCCCCTCAATGGAAGTATCTAATTCATACCATCTTACAATGTTTAGGTTCTAAATCAACTGCTTGGAATGAATTTAGTACTAATATAGCATCAGCAGTTATATGTTTGGCTAAGAATCAAAAGTTTAATTTTTATAAATTGATTTTTGATGGTATGATGAGGAACTTGGATAGTTCTAAAAAGTTTTTAATGTATCCAAGGTTTTTACACCTGTTTTTGAATAATCAACTTGAAAATCTTTCAGAACTTAATGCTGTTTATGATACACCTTATCATACTAAAAAGATTTTTGCAAACATGAAAAGGTAAGGAAAAGATTTTTTTAGGAAAAGTAACACCACTTTTTGAGACTATGCTTATACAACAACAAGCAGAAGTGGGTGAAGGGTCATGACAACCCATTGATCCCCAACACACATCCACATCTGCTCAACCATCTAACGAAGAAAAAAATCACTATTCCATCATCATCTCAACCCAAAAAGACTCACAGACCTAGGAAAGCCAAAAGGGCCACTAAGATATCTCAGTCTAGTGGACCAATTTCCCTTGTAGCAGATGACACTGTCACTAAGGAGAGGGAAGACAAAATGGAAAGGGCTGCCACTACTGATTCTAGCTTAGAAGTAGAGCAGGATAGTGGTAACATAAATAGAACCCAATCTATGGCAACACTTAATGAGCCAAGTCCTCAGGGAACTGGTTTAGGTAGTGGTCCCAGGTGCCAAGATACCATATTGGGGGGTGCAGTAGTTCAAACTAGGTTTTAGAGTGCATCTAAACAGTCCAATGACCCACCTCTCTTAAGAGTTAACACACATGGAAGTGGGGAGGACAGACTGAAACTTAATGAATTGATGGAACTTTGTATAAAACTGTTTGCTAGGGTTCTTGACTTGGAGACAACAAAGACTGCTCAAGCAAAGGAGATTGTTAATTTGAAAAAGAGAGTCAAGAAGATGGAAAGGAAAAGGAAGTCAAGAACTCCAAGGATGAATTTATTCAAGATTGGTACCTCTAGAAGAAGAAGTTTGGGTGAGGAGGATGCATCCAAACAGGGGAGGAATTTGAAACAGAGAGCAATCTTTGAAGAAAGTGATTTTGATGAAGAGTTTGATGCTAATATGGATGAAGCTATTAAACAAGTTTATGAAGTTAACAAAGATGTTGAAGGAGATGCAGAGCAGGTGATTAGTGCTGCTGCAAATGAAGTTCCTACTGGTGATGCAGTTAATACTGCTCGTAGTGAAGTTAATACTGCCAGTGCACCAGTTACTACTGCTGAACCAAGTACTCCTCCAACAACAACTGTTTTTGAAGATGAAGATCTCATAATTACCCAGACTCTTGTGAAGATGAAAAGTAAGAAATCAAATGAACAAAGGAGTGTTTATGAAAGAACCTAGTGAGACTCCTACAAGACCAACATTACCAATTCAACAACTTGATCCTAAAGACAAAGGTAAGGGTAAAATGGTTGAACAAGAAAAGCCATTGAAGAAAAAGGACCAGATCAAGTTTGATGAAGAACTTGCTCAAAAATTACAAGCTCAGATGCAAGCTGAACTAGAGGAAGAGGAAAGGCTGGCAAAACAAAGAGAAAAAGATGCAAACATTGCTGAATGGGATGATATTCAAGCTATGATGGATGCAGATTATGAGCTAGCTGCAAGATTACAAAAACAAGAGTAAGAAGAGTTGACCATTGAAGAAAAGTTAAGATTGTTTGTGGAGCTTATGGATAAAAGGAAAAAGCATTTTGCAAGGCTTAGAGCAGAAGAGCAGAGAAGAAAACCACCAACCAAAGCTCAAAAGATGAATCAAATATGTACTTATCTATAAAACATGGCTGGATTCACTCACAGTCAATTAAAGAATAAAAGCTTTGATGAAGTTCAGAAGGATTTTGACAAGACCATGAGTTGGATAAACTCATTTGAACCTATGGATTCTGAAGTGGTAAAAAGCAATGATACAAGAGCAGAAGAAAGTTCTAAGAGAGCAGGGGAGGATCTTCAACAAGAGTCTACCAAGAAGCAAAAGATGGATTATGATAAGGAGAAAGAAGAGTTCAAACAATTCTTTGAGATTATTCCCGATGATGGAGATGATGTAACTATTGATGCTACACCCTTGTCTGTCAAAATTCCAATTGTTAACTACAAGATATATCAGGAAGGGAAGAAAAGTTTCTTTCAAATTATCAGAGCAGATGGTAAGACTCAGATGTATTTGACTTTCAATAAAATGCTTAAAAACTTCGATAGAGAAGACTTGGAAGTTCTTTGGAGAATAGTCAAAGCTAGATTTAAGAAGACAGAGCCAGTGGATTACATGGATACTTTTTTACTTCTTACCTTAAAGACCATGTTTGAACATCATGTTGAAGATAATGTATGGAAGAAACAACAAAGCTTTGCTAAAGTGCTGAATTGGAAGCTTTTTGATTCTTGTGGAGTTCATAGTGTAACAATACAGTCCATAACATTTTATCTATTGGTTGAAAAGATGTATCCGCTTATAAATCACACACTACATCAGATGTTTAATGATGTGAAGCTTCAAGTTGACTATGAGTGTGAAATGGCATTTGATCTTCTTAGATTGGTCAAGAAGCAGCTTAAGGAAGGCTATGTGCCTGAATGAAGTGTTTGGATACATCCTCCTAGTGAAGATAAAGCTTTTAATCAAGTTTAACACCCCCAAATTCACAACGCAGCGGAATACAACATTGGGGTGCTATTTCATATTACAAGCTCACTAGTCACGGTAAACGACTTTAAAAGAAATGTTTACTAATAAAGATTACATTCTATTTTATTAAAAAGATCAGAGTTACAAGGTCCCAATAACTTTATAAAAACTCATTTCAAATAATCCACAACATGTTTAAGTTTCTTTAAAAGAAAACATTTTATCATATGTACAAAGTTCCCCTAGTCCACGTCCTTCAATATCCGCATTCCATCCCATCCAAGTAAGCAAACATATACCTGAGATAAACATGATTAAACGTCAACAAAAAATATTGAGTGAATCCATAGAGTTTATAAAAAATCATTTTAAACACAAGCATAGCAAAACATTTAATTCATAGAACAATCACAACGATGCTAGAGCCACGAACCGAACCTTAACCATGTGCCCAACCCGGAGCGATAGTGTTACACACTCCCAATACTAAATACAATATGTCTCCGTATGCCCTCACAAGGAACACACGCCAGACAGGTCGTTAGGCCAAAATAGATCTGTTGGATCCCTTACTGAATAGATCTTGAACCTTTAGCTTGCAAAGGTTTGTTACTTTAGATAAATCCAAAGCAACAATAATGAAACACTGACTGAACACTATTGATTATGCGGAAACTAATCAATAATGCTAAGAAGAACAGTATTAAATAAACACTAGAGATCTTCTATTAAACTCACACTTTATATTATAACTTGAATCTGCCTTGATTACAAACTATGATTTCTAATTGATCTCTATGGATCTATCTATTCTAACTATGCCTAGGGTTCCTTTTATACACCAAGAAAACCCTACTGGGCTTTACAAAATGCATATAGAGATTATGCATATCCTTTCATATGATATCTCATGCATATCTCTAACTCTAACTAACTTCTGCATAAGCAGACTTAACTAATACATAGCCAGTACTAACTATGATACACTACCAGTACTAACTATGCTAACTCTTCTACCAGTACTAACAGATGTACTGGCAGAACTAACTATATATTACTAACATAATTAAGTCTAGAATACTTAATTCCCAACAATCCTCCCCTAAACTTGATCTTCACTTGTTAACTTCAAGTTTCTTTAGTTTTCTTCAGTTTGGGCTTTTGAGAATTGTATCCAAACACTTCTTTAGGTCATTAGCTTCTCTTTAATGATGATCTGCTTGTTGTTCTTTTGAAATCAGATCATACTCTAGCTTTTAGTCTTTAACAGCATCTCATCACCTCTGCATCACAGCTACACAGCAACATCCAACTAAGTTGGCTTTGTAGTTTTTGGCAAACTACCAGCCATCAACGGATTTGATATGTCTTTACCATGAGCCGTTTGCTATGGACTAGTCAATGCTTCATTGTAATAACAAGGTGCATTGATAACCTTATAGTTTTTAGCAAACTATCAGCTATCAACGGATTTGAGACCTCTTTACCAGTAGCCGTTTGCTCTGGAGTAGCCAACTCTTTGTTTTAAAACATGGTGAGTTAATTACCATACAGTTTTTGGCAAACTGTCAGCCATCAACGGATTTGAGAAGTCTTTACCAAAGCCGTTTGCTTTGGACTAGCCAGTTCTTAATGTCTGTTAGACATGGTGAACTGATGACCATTTGTTGTGTGGTGTGATTAAAACCAAACACTCAAACATTCCTTCTCCTAACTACATATTTGCATTATAGTTCCCAAAACATAAACTTTTCAGCTACTGAGATTCTCATTCATATTCCAGTCCTTCTTATCTCAGCTTGCTTCTCAATCATTTCAGAAGTTGTGTGTGTCCCCGTTTTAACTGAATGGGTTCTTTGCTCCATATAAAGTATGATAGCCATGGATGTATATATACAAATGACTATGTAGGAAACAATGACTTTTGAATACTATGTGTTAATGCAGATCTTAACAAGGTACTAAGAAGAACAACGAACAACTGAATAACAACTTTTAAATGGGTTCTTGAGGATTCAGGGTGCTAACTATTGATATATGATTTGCTAGTTGTGTATACTTCTGTTAATCGTATGTTGTTCATGTTATATCTGATATCTCATGCCAAAGGTGATCTTTTTTATACTAGGATAACCCTAAAAGGCTAACATTTCTTTTTCCTAAAATATCTCATAAATTTCTTTCAACGGTACTAACTAATCAATAGTACTTTAATACTTTGTACTGTCGGTACTAAGTATAACTGACAGTACTAACTATTGTACTGTCGGTACTAAGTTAAGAAAACATTAATCCTAACAAGTTGATCAACAAACCTTCATCTTTATTCCTCTGAAGCTTCGAGGTGTTATAAAAAACCACTAACCAAGATCTGATCAAACAAGTTTTAAAATGAAACTAGAAAAACACAGATTTGAACTAATGATAGACAAAGCCTTAAAAAGAGATTTTAAACTTTGAAAACTCTTCAAAACTGATTTAAAGTCCTAGTTAAAGCTAATCAAAATTGGCTTAGAGGTTAAAAGGCTAACCAGCAGTACTAACATAGGATAGTACAGCTTGTTCCAAACACCCCTTTAAAACTCAGATTTGCCAATTTAAACTTGATAAAGACTTTTTAAGCTAAAAATTCTTGAAAACAGATGTTTAACTAAGTATAATAAGACTAATAAGCCAATTTCAACCACTGATAAGCACTAAGGAATAAGCAAATGAAATAAGCTGATTTGGGCTTTTTAAGACATATTTTATGAAAACTTAGGAATTCTTAAGGACAGATTATGAGGGGCATAAAACTAAATCAAATAAGCAACATAAGGACTAAATAAGCAGTTTAAAGAAACAATTAAGCAGGAATAAGAATTAAACAAGTAAAACATAAAAAAAGCAAACTGATAAATAAGACAAGTACCTTAATCCTTTGCTCTAAACAAGGATTAATTTCTCAAGAGAGCTTTGATCAACAAGCTCTAGCTTATTTTCATAAGCTATTACACACCAATAAGTCCATCCCTAATTGTCTTATCATCCAAAAGCTTAACAACTGTGGAACAGTAATGAAAAAGGATTAATGAAACTTCACATTTATTGAATATTCTTGAAAGTACAATGCCTTGAAAGTAAAATGCTTATATAAAAAGCTTAAGAACAGGAAATTGAATACAATACAGGAAAAATAAAACTGCTGAAAAGAAAGTTCATAAAAAGATAAAAGATGATGCTTCTTGCTCAAAATTCTTCTTCTATTTATAGGGCTATGTGGTGAGGTAAAACTGCCAATTCCTTCAATTCTTCCCAATCATACCAAAATTGCTTATGGAAAGCAATTATCATTGCCAATCACCATTAAACCTGTTTGTTGAGTGTTTTGACTTTCCCATAATAGTTACGCGTCATTTTTTGCCCAATAGGGAGCCTTGAATCTGCCACGTGGCTCTGGGAGTGTGTCAGGAGGGCGTTCGAAGCATTGGAGAAGTGGTTTTGCCATGTTTTAGGCCTTCGCGCCTTTTTCGGGTTTATTTAATTATATTTCAAAATTGGGGGTTAAAGGATAACGGGTGTTAAGGGTTTGTTTGGTTTAAGGACTAACGGTGTTAGTCCTCGGGGACTAACAGTGTAAATCTCCATGGACTGGTGGTGTAAAAGGTTTTAATAAGATTATTGTTAAGGCTATTGGGCTCATTTGGTTTGGGCCGGATTTATGGATTTGGATTTAGGCTTATAAGGTTTTATGTATAGATGGTTAATGGGCTAACTCGGCCCATTAACTTAGGTACGGGTTGGCCCATTAAGATGAATACGCCTTCGGCTTCGTCTTTTACACGCTCTTTCCAATCTTGTGCTCAGTCTTTGTTTGGTTTTTGTCTTTTTGTGAATATTTGTTGCCTGCACAGTGAACAACACAAAACAAGCATATATTTGGCATTTTATGTTCGTTTTTGGTTATTTAAGCTCGTTTTATTAAGAAAAAAGTATGTGTATTTAAGAACATACCAGACATATATAATTTATATTTATTCATATTCCAACACTTTTTACATCCTCGATTTTTACAATCTAACTAATGACCCGATTTGAGATGGATCAAAATAACATAGAGATCATCTAACAAATATATGGGGTATTGACTTAACTTTTCTTCCCCATTATTTTGAGAAATAAATACTACCATGAATCTCAATCATCCCAAAACAATATTTACAAGGATAAGGACTTAGCAACCGTGTACTCAAATAATTAGCTTGGGTTAAAGCACAATAATGTACTAAAGATGAGTACATACAAAGTAGGCTAAGGCGATTTGGGTGTAACGATTAGTTTAAGGGTTAACAATGGTCTTTATTAATGATCTGGAATCCACCAAAAAATTATGAGAACCATGAAAAAGGATAGTGTTGGGACTTAAAAGACTTCATGGATTCTTAGAAGTTACTACTGCTCAGGTACATAATGGAAATTATGCTAAGTGGTTAGTACTGGTAGTATAATGTTACCACTGCTCGTTACTACTGTTAGTATAATTTTGTACTGATAGCATAAAGTTACTGCTGTTAGTTGAAGTTAAGACTGCTCAGTGTTGAAGACTAAAATATAAGCTAAGTAGTTAGTGCTGCTAGTAGTAAAAGTTAAGAGTGCTAGTACAAGTTACTACTGTTAGTGCATATTAGTACTGCTAGTACTAATGTTACTACTGCTTATGTTTATTAGTGCTGCTGGTGGAAAGATTATAATTGTTTGAAGACTTTCTACTGTCAAGAGGATAAAGATGAATTAAAGAGATAAAGATTGTTTGGAGAACAAGAATGCATGTGAAGATAAGTTTTGAGATATTTATGGATAAGATATACATAATGTATTTGTTTAGAAGATTATGTTTATGTTTAGAAAAGATTGAGATATCTTAGGAATATATTATAAGCCGACTATGAACTTCCTTAGTCTTTTATATAAAGGAGGCTCTATGGCATTAGTTGAGATATCACATCACACAATCATATCACATCATCATCAGTTTTCATAGTTGTCAAAGTCGGTTAAGAGAAAAGCTTCAAGGTTGTAAACCCCAATACTAAGTTAAGAGTACTCGTATTATTGATCTAATAATATTAGAGCATTTGGTTATATCTTTGTTTGTTCAAGATTACTATTTCATTGATTTTACTTCTGAGTATTACAGGTGTGATTCCGATAACTATAATATATAACGCAAAGTTTCTACAACAAGTTATTTTAGATTTATCCAAGGTAATTTAACCTTAGACAACCTAAGGAATCGATCTAGGTTTGGGATCAACAAGTGGTATCAGAGCTTTGCTTTGAGAAACTTTGATCTAGAAGACATGGAGCTTGAATCTACAAATAGTGGTCCTACAGCAAAGCTTCCCATACTCAAATTGGGTGAGTATAAGATGTGGGTTATAAGGATTAAGCAGTACTTCCAGATCCAAGACTATGCACTCTGGGAGGTGATAGAAAATGGTGATTCATTGGTTTCAATACCTCAAACAACTCAGGAGAATGGTACATCAGTAATAAAGATGTCCATACTGCAACTGTGAAGAATAAAGACAAATAAAAAGAATGATGTCAAAGCTAGGGGTTTGCTACTCATGGCACTTCCCAGTGAACATCAACTAACATTCAGTCAGTATCCAGATGCTAAATCTATGTTTGCTGCCATTGAAACAAGATTTGGAGGTAATGCAACTATCAAAAAAACTCAGAAAACTCTCTTGAAGCACAGTATAAGGAATTTAGTGCATCAGTGCAGAGTCTCTTGACTCTTCTTTTCAATTGGTTCACAAGATAGTCAGTAGGCTTGTATCTTGGCGGTGTGATCATTGCCCAAGAAGACTTAAACTTAAAATTTTTGAGCAGCTTACCACCTGAGTGGAACACTCATGTAGTTGTTTGGATGAATAAGCCTGAGGTTGAGACTATGAGCATAGATGATTTGTACAACAACTTCAAAATTGTTGAACACACGGTAAAAGAATAAAAAAAAAAAATAAAAAAAAAAAAAACTGTTTTTTTGGGGTTTTTTTATCATCTAGTGGTGGTCAAAACTTGGCCTTCATGACTGCACCAAGCACTAGCAGTACCAATGATGCTAACACTGCTAGTCCATAAGTTAGTGCTGCTAGCCCTAGTGTTAGTGCTGCCAGACCGTAAGTTTGTACTGCAAGTGTCAGTGATAATGTTGTGTTTGCTTTCATGGTTGAAAATCCTAATGGTATAATGTCCTACTCCAGGACTTAGAGAAATTCATGAAGATGATTTGGTAAGCAATGGATTTGAAGTGGCAGCTCTCTTTGCTAAGTGTGAGGGCAAAGAAGTACTATCAGAGGACAGGCAAGAAGATTTTCATTAATGCTAATGACACTGTTAGATATGATAAATCTAAGGTGGAGTGTTACAACTTTTATAAGTTGGGACACTTTGCCAGGGAGTGTAGAGCACCAAGAAGCAAGGAAGGTCAGTTCAGAAATCAAGACAACACCGGGAAGCAAGGAAACAATGAAGACACATCTTCAAAGGCAATTTGGCTATAGAGATGGAAATGGGTTTTGATTAGAGTGTACATTGCAGAAGAAACAAGTTTAGACAACATGGCTCTAATGGCATGTTCAGACTCCGACAGGTATACACTGATAAAACTTCTCAAAAACACTGTGTCTTTTCTGAACACTATGAAACTCTTAAGAAACAGTGTGATAATTTGATTGTGAAGCTTAATCAAACTGAATTTATAGCAGCTACTTATAATAGAGGTTTAGCAATAGTAGAAGCTCAACTAATCACATATAGGAAGAATAAGGTTCTTTTTAGTGAAGAAGTTGCGGTTCTTAAAAGAGAAGTAGCCTGTAAAGACTATGAAATAAATGTGCTTAAAAGTGAGTTTGAAAAAGTTAAACAAGAAAAAGATGGCATTGATTTTAAAATTGAGAAATTTGATAAGGCTTCAAAAGACTTAGATCAATTGTTAGGAAGTCAAATAACTGACAAAAGTAAAAAGGGTTTGGGGTATAGTGCAGTTACTCCACCTCATCCTTTAATCTATAATAGACCTAATAAGCTTGATCTGTCTTATTATGGTCTTGATGAATTCAAAGAGCCTGAATTCAAAGGTTATGGTCCTGAGAATAGTAAGATGGAGTCTAATGTTGTTTGTGATAAAGAATCAGAAAATTCTAAGGAAAATTCTGATGAGTCTTTGGTAGAAGAACAAGTATCACAAGACAAAAGTAGCTTTGTTGAATCTTCACCTAATGTTGATAAAGAAACTGTTTTTCCTGCTAATAAAAAGGTAGAGTTTACAAAACCTGAAAATCATGAAAACCCAGTTAAAAAGTTAGTTAGGTATGCAGAAATGTATAAATCACAATCTCCTAGGGGGAATCAGAGGAATTGGAATAGACAAAAGTCCAATCAACTAGGAAAATATTTTGTAATGTATAACAAGGCTTGCTATATATGTGGAAGTTTTAATCATTTGCAGATTAATTGTCATAATCATCAAAGAAGAGGCATAATATCTAGAAATAACTACAATAGGGTGGATGCCAAAAACACACACCCTAATGTACTCAGGAATATGTCTCCCAAAGCAGTTTTGTTGAAAACTGGCCTCACACAACTTAATATTGTTAGGCAAGTTAATACTGCTCACCCCAAAACAACAGTTCATAGTGCTAAATCGAAGACACATTTTTTAAAACAAGTACAATCAACTGCTAAGAGGCCTTTTTATAAGCAAACAACATTAACTAGAAGATATGTGCATGAAGCAAAGAGACACTATTATACTAGAAGGCATAATGCAGTTAATACTGCTTGGTCTTATACAGGACAAGTTAATGTTGTTAGGGTAAAAGGGGTAAATGCTGTAAAGTCCTCAGCATATTGGGTTTGGAGACCTACCAAATCTAATGGTGCATCACTTGCTTTTAAAAGACACAACTACATTGATGCACTAGGCAGATCCAAGTCAGTAATGGCTTGGGTCCCCAAAGGAATCTAATTTCCTTATTCTTTTATACAGGGCAAGCCACAACATGATGATAAAGGATTAGTTGACAGTGGGTGCTCAAGGCACATGACTGGGAACATAGCATATCTCTTAGATTTCAAGGAATTTGATGGATGTTATGTTGCATTTAGAGGAGGTGCATATGGTGGTAGAATTACTGGTAAAGGAACACTTAAGACTGATAATCTTGATTTTAAAGATGTATACTTTGTCAATGAGTTTAAATTCAATCTTTTTAGTGTCTCACAGATGTGTGACAAAAAGAACTATGTCCTTTTTACTGACACTGAATGTCTTGTCTTATCTCCAAATTTTAAGTTGCCTGAGGAAAATCAAATACTTCTTAAAATTCCTAGAAAAGACAATATGTATAGTTTTGATATGAAGAACATTGTTCCTAAAGAGAGTTTGACTTGTCTTGTTGCAAAGGCTACATTGGATGAATCAATGCTCTGGCACAGAAGACTTGGTCATATTAATTTTAAAAACATAAATAAACTTGTCAAGGGTAATCTAGTAAGAGGACTGCCTACAAAACATTTTGAAAATGACCAAACCTATGTTGCTTGTCTTAAAGGGAAGCAACACAGAGCTTCTTGTAAGTCTAAAGTTCTGAATCACATTACTAACCCTTTGTTTATGCTACATATGGATTTGTTTAGTTCAACCTTTGTGAGTAGCTTAATGAATAAGAAGTATTGCTTAGTAGTTACTGATGATTATAGTAGATTTACATGGATTTCTTTTTAACAACTAAAGATGAAACCAGTGAGATCCTTAAAAGCTTTATCAAAGAAATAGAAAACCTAGTGGATAAGAAAGTGGATAATATCATAGTGATATGACAGAGTTTAAGAACAAAGTTATGGATGGTTTTTGCAGAGAAAAAGGTATTAAGAGATAGTATAGTGTAGCTAGGACTCCTTAGCCAAATGGTATAGCTGAGAGGAGGAATAGGACACTTATTGAGGCTGCTAGAACAATGTTAGCTGACTCTAAGTTACCTACCACATTTTGGGCTGAAGCAGTTTCTACTGCTTGCTATGTTCAGAATTTGGGTCTTAGTAGTCAAGCTCATAACAAGACCACCTTAAGAACCTTTTTTTGAGTTTTAACCAGCTTTAAGTTTTATGAGACCATTTGGTTGTCATGTTAATTTTCTTAATACTTTGGACAGTTTAGGCAAGTTTGATGACAAAAGTGATAAAGGTTTCTTTGTTGGATATTCTTTGAGTAGTAAAGCTTTTAGGGTTATTACAACAAAACTAGAATACCAGGAGGGTAGAAGAAAACTTGCATATTAGGTTTTTAGAGAATAAGCCTATGATAGAAGGGAATCATCCAAAATGGTTGTTTGATATTGATTCTCTAACCCAATCTATGAACTATGTACCAGTTACTTCAAGTACAGTTTCTAATGACAGTGCAGGTACATCAGAAGAAAATAGTCAAGATTGCATTGTGATGCCAATTTGGAAAGATACTTCATAATTTGATTCACCTACCAAGGATGTTGATTATGGTGAACCAAAAACTATTGATGATGCTTAAAAGCAGGTTGAAGATGGTCCAAATAATGAGAATGTTGAACAAGAAAGGTTTGCAGATGATAGCAGTACTAAAGATGTTAATGTTGTTGGGCAACATATTAATACTGCTAGTCCTTATGTTAATACTGGCAGTCTTAAACTTAATGTTGTTGGCCCATCAGTTAATACTGCTAGTCCAAATGAACAAGATAACACTGAAGAAAAACCAGAATTTGATTTAGGGAACATCACTAATTCTTATATAGTTCCAACCACTCCTAATACAAGAATTCATAAAGATCACCCAATTGACAATGTGATTGGTGAACTGAAGTCAACTGTTCAGACAAAAAGAATGTCAAAACCTACTTCTAAACAAGGGTTTCTCAGTGATGTGTTTAACAAAAAAACACATGATACCTTGAATACTTGTTTATATGCTTGTTTCTTTCACAGATTGATCCCACAAGCATTGCTAAACCCTTCCATCTTATCATCCTGGGTGGAAGCAATGCCAGGAAGAAACTTCTGATATTCAAACTTTCTTTTAGTTTGGATACTGGGGGATCTCCCTATATGGGTTAAGAAGGCCATTAGAACAAAATGGGTCTTCAGAAACAAGAAAGATGAAAGGGGAATTGTGATTAGGACACAAGCAGAAGGTTAGTTGCACAGGGTCATAGACAAGAAGAAGGTATTGATTATAAAGAAGTATTTGCTCCTGTGTCAAGAATTGAGGCAATAAGATTGTTTTTTGCCTATGCTTCTTTTATGGGTTTTCTGGTATATCAAAGGGATGTAAAGAGTGTTTTCTTATATGGAACTATTGAGGAAGAAGTTATGTTTACTCACCACCAGGAATTTTAAAGATCACTGACATCCAAACAAAGTTACAAGGTGTCATGCACTTTATGGTTTGCATCATGCTCCAATGGAGCTTGGCTATGTAAAACTTTGCTAACTATTTGTGGAGCAACTGGGTTAAAAGAGGCAAGATAGATCAGACATTATTTATCAAGAAGCAAAAAGGAGATATTTTGCTTGTACAGGTCTATGTGGATGACATTATCTTTGGCTCAACAAACAAGGAGTTATGTACTGGATTTGAGAAGCTCATGAAAGATAAGTTTCAGATGAGTTCTATAGGAGAACTAACTTTCTTTCTAGGATTACAGTTACAATAGAAGATGATGGAATTATTTATCTGTAGGTTAAATATGTAGCTAAAAATTTTGAAGAACTTAACTACTCTGAGTGAAGTCTACTTCAACTACGTTGATTTGGAAAAACCTTTTGTCAAGGACGGGGATGCTGTGAGTTGATGTACATCTCTATAGATCTATGATTGGGTCTTTGATGTATCTCACTGCATCTAGGCTAGATATCATGTTTGTAGTATGTGCATGTGCTAGATTTCAAGTTACTCCAAAGCCATCACATCTCTTAGCAATCAAGAGGATTTTTAGATATTTGAAAGGCAAACCAACTTTAGGCCTTTGGTATTCTAGGGATTCTCCATTTGAACTGGTTGCTTATATTGATAGTGACTATGCTAGAGCAACTCAAGATAGGAAGTCTACAACCTAGAGGTTGCCCAATTTTTGGGAAAACAGGTTGATATCTTGCAGTGTAAGAAGTAAATGTGTTGGCCACTTCTACAACTAAACTAAATATGGTGGTGTGCGAGTTGCATGTGGGACAAATGTACTCTGGATTCAAAACCTAAATTGCGGGGATTTATGGGTGTATAATTTTATGAATACTGCCATTAATATTGACAACAACAGTACTATCTGCATTATTGAAAATCCTGTTCAACATTCTAAAATAAAACATATAGAGATTAGGCATCATTTTATAAGAGTTGCTAATACTAAAAAGTTATATCAAATGGTTTTTAAATTCATACTGATTGATTTTAATGTTGCGATCGTATTATAAAAGGTTTTTTTTATGCAGGAAGGAATTTCAATACTTGGTCTCAAGTATTGGAAAATGTTGAATCCTTATTGTGTTCTATATTCTCTTTATGTTTTTGTAAAAGTTTTGTAAAGGATTAATACTGTTGTTTTCTCAATTATTATGCTAAGTATTTAATTAAAACTTCGTTAGTTATACTTAAGACTGTTTGTTAAAACTGTCAGTCATTGTTAATGCTGTCAAGAAGAAAATGCTTTAGATTTTGTATATTTGGCTATGAACTAACATCTGCAGGTAAAGCATATTGAATACCTGATGTAGAATGCTTCACCTTTAAAGTAATGTTTGAGAAGAAAGTTAATGATCTTGGTTCACAGTGTTTAACTTTTATTCATGGGTTATGCATAAATATGGATCCTTATGAATTCCCACATGTCTATCTAGTCTTTTCTAGTGTGCTTGTGGTGAATAGAGGCACGTTGTTGTATAATTATTGCAGACAGAGTTAATACTGTTAGATTGCTGTTAATACTGCTAGGCAGAAAATTACTACTGCCAGGCAAATGATAATGTTGTTAAGATAACATGGGCGCCAAAGTTACAACTGTTGACCAAAATTTTTTTAAGCATTGTTTGAGGGGAGGCTACTTATTAATACAACCAAAAGCATGGATGAAAGGATGTATTATATCATAAGTATGTTTAAAAGAATCAAACACATCTAGGCATATCAAAAGAGGTTGGGACACCAAGATACCTCAGTCTAGTGGTCCCCCTGACAAAGGTTGGTGATGAGGCTGTCCATAAGGAGTTGGGTGACAGAATGGAAAGGGCTGCCACTACTGCTTCTTAAATTTCTAATAAGAAGCAGAGCAGACAGTGGTAACTCATTCCAAATAAGTCCATAATCCATGGCATCACATAATGGATTAAAACTACTGATGGAAATTGGTTCAGGTAGTGGTCTCAGGTGCCAAGTATACATATTGGGGGATGTAGATGATCAAACTAGTAGTTTGAGTATTACATCTAAAAATATGTCCATTAAATCCACCTCTCTCAAGAGGTTACACACTTGGAAGTGGAGAGGACAGTATGAAACTATTAGAATTGATGGAATTTTGTACACAACTGTCATATAAAAACAGAAAGAGTGTCTTAGTAAGCCAAAAGAAATAAGAGATTCTGTGAGCTTAAAAATAGAAATAGAGATGTGTGCATAAAAAATAGAAATGAAGTTGACTTATGTGAGCAAAATTTATTGAGAGATATGTGAGCATAAAAAAAAGAAAAGAGAGTTTGTTGTTAAATCAAATTTGTGATGAAAGTTGCCTAATATTGGAATGAAAATTTAAATGATTCTTGTGTTATTCTTATTAATGTGTCAGTTTCAACTTAATGGTGCTAAGCTTAAGTTAATACTGTTAGGCTTAAATTGTGTTGCTCGTTTTGGTTATGCTGTTAAAGCATATGTTGATAGCGCTTGTAGGTCAAGTTTCTGAAAGATGGAGGGGTGATTTTTATAAATACTTTGTATTAAGGGTTTCATCTCTTCTTTATTCGATTTTCTATTCTTTTTTATTCAAATATCTCTTAACATTAAACCTTAACTCAATTTGCATCTTTGATCATCAAAATCATCATTATGTCAAGCCCTAAGTTTGCTGAAATGCACAATGTGGTCGCGTTCTTGGAAAACCCCAAAGAAAGTGATTGGTTTGCAGAGATAATTAATTTCTTGAAAGCAGTTCTGTTTATTATGCTTTAACAGTCAATCCAATCATCTACACATCTTGTATTGAACAATTTTGGGCAACTGCCAAGGTTCAGACAGTTAATGGAGTCGTCTGTTACATAGCCCTAGTTGATAAGAAAGGGTTATTGTTACGGAGTCAAGCATTAGGAAAGATCTTCACTTGGATGATGCAGAAGGTACTGATTGTCTTCCAACTGCTACTATTTTTGATGATATGGCTCGTATTGGGGTTGGAAAAAGCCTTCTCAAAAGTTACTTTTTATAAACCTTTTCTCTCTACAGCTGGGAAGTATTTCTTACACTATTACACAATGCGTATGTGCTAAATCCCACATGCATGGGAAGAGTTTAGTAGTTTATGGCTTCTTTTGATCATTTTGATTGGCAACAAATCAGAGTTTAAATTGTCTAAAGTAACATCTTTGGATGCGTGGTGAAAACTCATGATGGGAGGAGTTCTAATTTTGTTGTATCCGTTTTCTATAAGTTTTCATTAAATCGACAACTTGGTATATGTCATATCTCACAAGAAGATTTGAATTAATCCCTTTCACTACATGAAAAGTTTTTGCCAATATGAAGAGAGCTGGGAAAAGGATTTTTTTTGGGGAGAATAACACTTTATTTGATACTATTGATGGTTTCAAGCCATCTAAAGAAGTGGGGTGAGGATTTCAGATCATTCCCAACTGATTTCTACTCAAATACCAATTTATTGATCAACCATCTCTTCATCTTCCCAACAAGATGAAAACATAACCATCTAAGAAGGCTCAGAGATAGGAGGCAGAGGTTCCTCAAGATGAGACAGAGCATGAGGAAAGTGTACCCACACCTTCCAATAATCTATAACCTAGTGGTAAGGATAGCATGCAACTAACTGATTTGATGGTTTTATTTATCAAATTGCAAACACATGTTTTGATTAGAAAAGCAAAGGCTGCTAAAGCAAAGGAGATTGCTCTGTTGAAGGAAGAGGTTCCAGAGGGTTGGAAAGGTAGAAAATGTCAAGACCTTCAAATTTGAACTAGTGGGACTCAGACTAAGTTGGTTTGTCTAGGAGAGTTGAGTTGGAGTCTTTGTAGTCAGGAGGTGTTTGGGTGCTCCTGAATGATGCATCAACAGGGGTAGGACAGTATTGTGATATTGATGTGTTGTTGAGGTAAAACTTTTTTTTTTTAAAGGGGTTGAATGAAACTCAAGAAAGAAGGATGATGGAATTGATGTTTGTTTTACTAGTGTTTTTGATGTGATAGATTGACTGTGGAATAGCTAAAGTTGTTGAGAAAGATGTATCAATAGTACTAAAGCTGTTGTTTGTTATTGCTGAGTGATAGCAGTTACTACTACTAGTGGTTGAAGATATGCTGATCCTCAACTATTGAGGAAATCACCTTTGGCGTCAGACACTTATACAGATTAAAGCAGCTAAGCCTAAAGTTGTTACTACTGCTGCTACAACAACAACAACTACAAGACCTAAGGCTAGAGGGGTAGTAGTACAGGAGCCAAGTGAGTTCAGAGCTCCACAAGAGACACAACCTTCAAGTTCTAAAGATAAAGGAAAAGGTATTATGATTGAGCCTGAAGTTCCTTTAAAGAGAAAAGATCAAATTGCTCTTGATGAACAAATTGCAAGAGATATTCAAGCTAAGTTGGATGCTGAATTAATAGAAGAGCAAAAGCTAGCAAGGAAACAAGAAGAAGAAGCCAACATAGCATTGATTGAGTCATGGGAAAATACACAAGCTATGATGGAGGCTGATAGATTGCTGGCTGAGAGACTCTAATCAAGAGAAAGAGAGGAGTTGACAGATGAAGAAAAAGCAAAACTATTTATGGAACTAATGGAGAAAAGAAGAAAACATTTTGCTGCACTCAGAGCACAAGAAAAGAGAAACAGACCTCCTACCAAGGCACAAAAGAGAACTCAAATGTCTACTTATCTTAAGCACATGGGTGGATACACATACAAACAGCTAAAGGGAAAGAGTTTTGATGAAATTCAAAAGTTGTTTGATAAGGAAATGAAGAGGGTAAATACCTTTGTGGCTATGGGTTCTGAGGTACAGGAAAGCAAAGAAAAGAAGGTAGAAGGTAGTGAGGAGACAGCTAAAAGCAGCAGAAAGAAGATGCTTGGAAGGAAAAGAGCAGGGAAAGAACAACAGCAAGAATCCTTAAAGAAACAGAAAGTGGAAAAAGAAAAAGAGTCGGATGAAGTTGATGAAGCTGAGCTAAAGAAGCTTTTGGTGATTAAAAAGGATGAAGATATAGCAATTGATGCTATACCACTTGCTACCAAATTACCAGTATACCAATGATTATTGGATTACAGAAGCTTATCTTAAAGAAGGTATGAATGGATACAATATCAGTTGATTATTAAGAAGAGCAGATGGAAGTTCCAAGAGATACTCTTCAATGATAAGGATGTTTTTCTTTTTTTTTTCTATACGGGGAATAGACAAAGAAGACTTGAAGAGCTCTTTTGAGGATAGTAAAAGGCAAAGTAATGGTGAAACTATGCCTGATAAATGAATTTGTAAAAGAGTGTTTGTGGGAGATTTGAAAGTTAATGTTGGAACCAGTACAAAAGGATTGATGTAGTAGTAATTTTAACACAGGATACAGGAGCTTTTGGAAGTTGATTGATTCATGCTGGGAGTATCTACTATTGTAAGGTTTGACAATCTTCCTACATTTTTGTTTTAAATGTTGGTATGAAAAGAGAATATACCATTCCTCACACACCAAAAACCATACACCAATAGCTGCTACTAAATTCAAGAAACTTCAGAAACTGATACATACAAAATAAGATGTGTCTATCACTGCATAAAGCATATGGTAAAACAGCAGAAAAGGGTCTATGAAAGATTTGAATGCATCCTCGCTGAGGTTATATAGGACGACTCTTTTAATAAGAATAAACGTGAAGATTCAGGTGGAAGATAACATCAAGTTATAGGGGAGAGATTGTTGGGTATACTTCAAACAGACATTATCATTGATCGTTCATTATAAGTTACTACTAGCTCAGTGCTACTGGTTGAAAGGATACCAACTGTTTTAGACGGAGTACTTTCTAATGTCAATAGGATAAAAGAAGAAACTCAAATTAAAGTGAGATAAAGATTGTTTAGAGAACAAGATTCCATTGACGAGTTATAAGTATTGAAGAATTATGTACAAGATAAACATAATGTATTTTTATATGTAGAAGGATTATAGGTTTATGTTTAGAAAAGGATTAAGATATCCATTAAGGAAGATGTATTAAGAACGTATAGTCCGACTAAGGAGACTCCTTAGTCTATAAAAGGAGCCTCTAGGGCATTAGTTGAGGATAACATTTAATCATCAGTTTTGCATATAGTCTTCATAGAGTTGTCAAAGTCTATTAAGGAGCAAAAGCTTCCAAGGTTGAAAACCCCATACCAACTTTAAGAAAGTTAAGATTATACTCGCGTATTACTTGAGATCTAATAAAAATTGAATGCGATATAGGGCATTATATAATCTTTGGTTTGTACAAGATTAGCAGTAATAAAATTATAATACTCTCTAAGGTTATTAAGGTGTAGATACGCATACACTTTAATATACATTACAAAGGTTTGTTGTTTTTTGCTGACAACAGATGTAGTTATATATTCGGATTTATCCATGGTTTCAACTAACGGCTTAGACAATCCTAAGGACTCGTATTCTAGTGTTTGGGATTTCAAGAACATTTTGTAGCCCTTAGAGTAGGTCGAGTAGTTGCACTGTTACAGCAGTTTAAGCGTGGTTACGTGTAGAACTACTAAGCTAACGTTCAAAGGGATTCGGGATTATGGATTCGAGGTTTAAGATAACCGTCAGAAGACATCCAGAGAATATAACATGAATATTTTGTTGAGTATGCAGTAGGAACAGGATACAGGGGCAGCAGAGGTACGACAGAGGCAAATAGCAGAACAGAAATATTTCAAATCATCAAGGAAGATAGAGAGAATAAATGTACATGCAAGAATATCACCGTTTTTTGAGAATTACCATCACAATGGCCAACTTTTAGAATCGATTGTTTCAATACCGCCTATGTGTCTCGCACGCTAGGGCAATAGAAGAGTATCACCACTGTAGTCAATATAAACTGAATACAAGCATTGGTACATGGCTGAGCAAATGAGACAACTGAAAGAGTGTATCCAAATTAAAGGATTACTGTGAGTCCGACGAACCATGCCCACTTATAGCAAAATAGAGAGCGTATAGGGAAAAAGTGTATCAAGGCTACGCACCGGTAAAGGTTCGTTGAGAAGAGAGTGACAAGACTCAAGCGCATTTGCCAAAGCTGACACGGATGTGAGAGCGTTAGAAGGCATGTGTAACCTCAAAAATAGCTTTTGGAAGTACAAGCAGGACTCTGTAAAGATGATTAGGTTCATTTAAGCCTACAGAGAGAGGATTAATCATCAGTTGGACAGCTTGATTAGGACTCATAGGTTACCACGAAGTCTGACGAGACAGCAGATTAAAGGTTACTAAAGGTAGTTTGGTAGTAGCCATCATGGGAACAAACTGTAGGAAGCTGTATACTGTATAGTATAGGGTACACCCATAAAGGGTTAGACGCAATTATTAATGCTGAGTTGGTAGGGTGCATTGCATTCACTTTAGGCACTTAAGAACATGGTTATATGAGACATAATGGTATGAAGCATATGTTTAGCTCCAAGAGGAAACGTACCATATGTACGAAAGTGTAGATATTACTTCTGGGTAAGACCAGGTGTTTGGGGAAGCATGACATGCATCGTTCCCTTCATAGTATGTCAGAAGAAGACAAAGTAAACTACAGAGGTTGGAGCAAGTTCATATAGAGATTCTATGGCCCTACATTTTTATTCTCAAATCGTGAGGATCCTGTCTACTAAATAGATACTGCGATAACGAAGGACTGAAAAGCAGTGAGTTGCAGTAGTGTTAAATGCACACCTTCAAGTGAAGAGTGAGTAAAGTTTGATAATGGAGGAGAGAATAAGGTGAGCATGATCATTAAATTTTAGTTTCGAGTAAGGGGAATTGTGATGCTGAAAATGGTGTCCGGACGGAAACACATCTACAGTTTTATATTGTTGAGATTAGAATTGAGGCAGTAACAAACAAAGCAAAGAGCCCGGGGATCGTGGGCAGAGGCTCCGAAGATGTTATGGGCAGATTCAGGTAGTACGACCTACTTAATCTGTACTTGCATACTCCTATGTTATGAATAAAAGAGATTGAGCATAGTCCAATAGGTAGGAAAAGTTAAGTGCAGGTGGATGAGGCAAAAGACCACACACAGTTGCGATGGTATTATGGTTTGTAGACTCATTTTGTTTAGGTACGAGAAGAAATGTTTGAGCGGAGAAGCTATAAATGTAACATTCATTATAGGCGAGCATCTAAAAGTGGCACTGCGAAACCTCTTAAGGTGATCCCCACTACACCAAGATTCTTCGATCTAGTCAGAACGACAATAACACAAAGATGACTCGATTGTAAAAATCCAGGTCTGCAACAGATTTCAAGGTAGCATTACGAAGCCACTACAGACGAGTCAAGTGGTAAATCAGTAACGAGTTCTAGCAGCACACTAGCAGGAGAATGACAAGCATAGTTTTGCAGAACATGGATTGGTGATGTAAGAACTCAACGTAGGATCTAGCGCCCCGTTGGGAGTCACATATACGAGTGATGGGACCGAAAACAATGGGTAAGCATACAAGGATAGAGGACGCATCCGTTTAAATCAAGGTCAAACGTTGCCCAGCATGACAGTATCCACAATAGTAGTAAACCTCCAGGCCGAGGCTCCGATACGATATACAACTCCATAGGTATAAAGATCCAGCAGATAGTCCAGGGGCTCCAGTAAGGTACTCTCCATCAGCAAACTATTTGCTACTGACAGATAATGGTGAATTAGAGTCTTATTCAGAAGCCTTGAGTAGCAAAGAATCCGTACAGTAGAAGAAAGCTATTAATAAAGAGATAATTTCACTTGAAAAGAACCATACATGTTCCTTAGTCAGAATATCAGCAGGAAAAAAGGCATTACAAAGATTGTGGATGTTCAAGGTTAAAGAAGAGCAGAATGACAGGAAAAGGTACAAGGCTAGATTTGTAGTTAAGGGTTTCCAACAGAAACAGAGGTTAGACTACAATGAGATCTTCTCTCCAGTTGTGAAGATGACTACAATCAGGTTAGTCTTGAGTATTATAGCTGCAAGAGCCTTCTTATTTAGGAGCCTTGAATGATACATCTACACATCATAAAAGTGAGGGTTTTCAGCTAGCTGGGCAGGAAGAAAACCTAGAGTGCAGATTGAAGGAAATTCTATACAGATTGATTCAAGCACCGAGACAATGGTACTTGAAATTTGACAGTTTTATGCAGAGGGCAGGGTATAAGAGATGTGCTATGGACCATTGTTGCTACTTAAAAAAAAGGTTGGTTTGTCCTTCATTATATTACTATTATAGGTTGATGACATGTTGGTCGTAGGCTCCGACATGGCAGAGTTCAACAAGCCTAAGTGGCAGTTGCCCTTAGTGTTCGAGATGAAGGATATATACTATGAGAAGCAGGTGCTTGGTTATGTGCTTACATTTGGTGTAACAATAGTCAAGTGGGAGTCTAGACTACAGAAGAGTATCATTATGTTAACTATAGAAGTCTAGTTTATGGCAGTTGCATAGGCGAGCAGAAAGTTGATATGGTTGAAGAATTCTCTTAAGAAGTTAGACCGAGCTCAGGCAGAAAGTGTTTAATACTGTGACACAGATACTAAGAGTTTGATTCATCTTGTGAAGAATATAAAGTTTTGCAGTTGGGCCAAGCTTGTTCGGATATTGATAAGTGAAGGGTCCTTATCTTTGTTGAAGATTCTTGGAATGAAGAGCCTTGCAGAGATGTTCACCAGGTTGGTGATGAAAGAGAAGTTGAAGTTCTGCACATCTTCAAGTGGCCTCCGGGTGAATTGATAATGGAGGATGGTGTCTTACCAGAGTTTATTCCCAGTTTAATGATGTTAGTTCAAGATACCTTGTATCGAAAGTCTCCTAGCCCTGTGTTTGGTTAGTGTAGTGTGTTCCCTATGTTCGACGGTACAGAAAGGTTTGGATGAACAACTCACTGATAAGGAGGTTTCCAAGGATGACTAGTTCAAGAAACCCAAACGACCTCCAACTCCTGATACTGATTGGAATAATAGACAACATGTTGACTCCTGAGCTCCTCAGATATGGATTAGTCAAGTTGCTCGTGCTAAAGAACCTCGTACTTTATTTGATGAGCTCATGGATACCTCTTTCAACTTCTCTGCATTTGTCCTAAATTGGCTCAACATCAAAGATCTGACTCAAGAAATTCTTGTTGGACCGGAATTCGAGCTACTCAAAGGCACTTGCAAGAGTCTTACAGAATTAGAGTACCATCTTGAAGAATGTTCCAAGGCAACAACTGAACGAATTGATTGGCATAACCCTGAAGGCAAACAGTATCCATTCGATCTCAGCAAACCTCTTCTGTTAATTCGAGATCATTGAGGCCGTCAAGTTATCCCTCAGGATTTCTTCATCAACAACGACCTGGAATATCTAAAAGGTGGAGATTTAAGCAAACGTTACTCAACTTCAGTTACGAAGACAAAGGCCGCTACATAAGAGATCAAATGGATTGAAGACTTGGTTTGAAATTTGTGGAGTCCCATGAAGGTGATATATGATAAACATGCTTACTGGGGAACTTCAGACTGCGGTCCCAAACGTTAAAATTTCTACGGGTTTGCTGCCAACATGTCTTCGTCAAAGGATGTCTACTCTAGGAAATGAATCATTGCAGTTACCAGACTTACGATTATGAAGAAGTATGACTACGGTCACTTGGAAGAGACCGAAGTTCGTTGAGAGGATCAAAAGCTGTACAAGTTTAGAGAAGGTGATTTCCCATGACTTTGCCTACAAGAGATATAAGACATGTTAATTCTACTTGTTCAACAAAAGCTGACTCATCTCGTAATCGACGAACAGTATGCCTTGAATGTGGCATTATGTATGTTTACCAGACGGATTGTCATTCAAAGGCGGGCCAAGGATCTTCAATTAGGTGTCAAAAGTTACCAAAAGAAGCTTAACCTTACCAAGTCCAGGACCACTTAAGGTCAAATCTAAGAAACAGGACCACATACACTGCATATTCAGACCCTAAAGGAGTGATTTATAAGGACCAAAACAACAAAAACAGATTGATGCGCGTTGGTGAACTCCATAAATTCAGTGATGACACGCTCGATGATGTTAGATCTGCTCTTAATGATATTGCTAAGGGAATAAGGATGGAATATTTGCCAAAGAGGAAATGGAGCGGTTTAGACAAACGAAGGGCTCAAGTTATGATGCAGGATATCGACCAGCAACTTTATGAGAGGAGGTTGATGCGGAATTTAGAGAAGTTAGTTAATGGAAGAGAATACAAGAATGACCTCAGGTTGCTGGAACGGACAATATGATTTTCTCATATTATATCCTAACTTATTTCAGGTCCACCTCTCGTATATAATAATTCTTGTGAATATGTAAATAAATAGTGTAGACTATAATTAGGCTTATATATAGTGTTTGAGTATGAATTTTCAAGAATTTCTTAGTAAATTCAAAAAATTTCAAATTAACATACTCAAACACCATATTATTCCCTCATAATTTGAGGGGCAGCATTAAAATGTTCCAATAATCATGTCTTGTATTTATGGACATGTTTTTCCCCAAAACATGAATTATTTGATATCAATTGGTATCCAAAATGTCAAGAGATTTGACATTTTTGATTAGGGAAGAAGATGTGATTAAAATATATCATTAAAGATATGAATTTTAAGATCTCTAGTGTACGCTAACCCATATATGTGCTAAACTCTTTCAATTAATCGATGCACATATAAAGGGGGAGCAAATGGTTACGTGTTGGCTAAAATGTACAAGTAACTTATTTGTTTCTTCAGGTTTTGGTGATAAATTTCTTAAACTTTCTTCTGATTCTTCTTTATTTAGTACTGTTAAGGATTATGCAGATGCAAATGTTAGTTCTTTGCAGGATATTCCCATCCAACACGAAACTCCCCAGACCCAGTCTCCATTAGTACAGAAGATTCCCGTATCAGTGATTCCAGAGACAACCAATCTTCCACCTATACCATAAATTGTAACTGAAACTCCAGTTTCAACTACTGTCCACTCACCTCAAGTGACACCTATCTTCTCATCCGTGCAACAAACACAAACACCAATCCCAACACCACCAATCACAACTGATGCTCCAACCGTCACCAATGCTGTTCCTGAATCCAATGCACTTACTACTATTGAATTAAGAGTTGTAAAATTAGAAAAAGATTTGTCTGAGCTGAAAACTTTTGATCTCTCTTCTAAAGCTCTTGCTATTCTCCAGTCCCAAGTTCCAATAGTTGTTGATAGTTATCTTGATATCAAAGTCGAAGATGTATTTAAAAAATAACTGTAGAAACACATGGCATATCTCATTCATAAATATTCTCTGCAACATCTTCCTGAGTTAACCAAGAAACCGACACCGACAGCTGAATAAGAATCTGAGAAAAGTCCTTTAGATATTCTTAAGATTAAGAGGGAACAAGATGAGAAACAAAAGATGCCACAGTTTTCCATCAATTCTAGTGACAAGGCGGCTCTTGAAGAGTATGATCTAAAAAGCACTCTCTACCAATCCATGAATGCAAACAAGTCTTTTAACAGAAACCCTGCCAATCATTGATTGTACCATGCACTCATGGAAGTATTGATTGAAGATGAAAACGTAATGGATAAGGGAGTCGCTGACACAGTTAAAGACCACAAGAGAAAGCATGCTGCTGATGAAGACGATGATGATGAAGACCCTCCAGCTAAACCAAACCAGGGTAAGAAGACCAAGAGGAGAAGAACTGAAGAGTCTGAATCTTCAAAGAAGTCATCCACCAGCAAGGAAACCTCAAAAGGTAAAGCTCCAACTAAAGGATCTAAAACTGGTAAGTCTGATTCTGCAAAGGAACTAGTTGAAGAACCTATTGCTGAGGTGGTTATGGATGATGCTGGTGATGATGTAGCTCGTGATGATTATCAACCACAGGACACATCAAAACCCAAAACAAGAAAGACTCTGAATCCAGAATAGTTCAAGCAACCTCCAAGGCCTCCTACTCCTGATCTTGAATGAAACAAGCGTCAGGTTGTACTTGATCAACCCGTACAACCTTGGTTTAATCAAATGGTCTCCGCTTCAAAGGATCCTCTCACATTCAACGACCTGATGGCCACTCCTATTGACTTCTACAAGTACATGTTAAATGGACTCAAGATAGAAAATCTCACTCAAGATATCTTGTTAGGACCTGCCTTCAATCTGTTAAAAGGCACTTGCTCTAGCAGTATTGAGCTTGAGTACAACTTCCAAGAGTGCTTCAATGCTTTAACAGACAAGCTTGATTGGAACAATCCAGAAGGAGATTGTTACCCGTTTGATCTATCTAAGCCTCTTCCTTTACAAGGACCCCCAGGCATCGAATCGTTGCTGCTGATTACTTCTTTAACAATGATCTGGAGTATTTGTAGACTTTTGATCCTGAGGTAACATACACCACATCTATTACAAAGACAAAAATTGCTTAGTATGACATCAAATGAATTGAAGGCATGGTCCCTACACTTTGGAGTACCATCAAGCATGCGTATGACAAAGATGCTAAAAATGGAATCAAGCACTGAGGTGAAAGGCGTAAACTATGGTACCGATCTCAAATAATAAAATTTTCCAAGCAAAACGTTTACTCTACTAAGGCGATTCTTGGTGTGAAGAGTGTTAGTGTGAAGAAATTACACTGATATGGTCACTTAGAAGAGATTATGGTGAAAAGATCTGATCAACATCTTTATAAGTTTAAAGAAGGTGACTTCGTTGATCTACACCTGAACGACATTGAAGATATGCTTCTTCTTGCTGTTCAACACAAGCTATTCCACCTCGACGGGAATGTTATTGTTAACTTTATTGTGGCCCTTTGTATGTTCACAAGAAGCCTAATCCTCAAGAGACGTGTTGAAGACTTACAGGTTGGTGTAGAGAGTTACTAGAAGAAGCTTAACGTCACCAAACCTCATTAGACCTTTCCCGAGATTGAATTCAAAGAACCCCACACTCCATCATACGATCCACCAAGAATTGTCTATAAAGACCTAGACAAACAGAAAAGAGTTTTGCGAGCTGATGAGCTGTATAAGTTCTCGGATGGTACACTCAAGTCTGTTCGTGATGCGATTCATCATAGTGTACTCGAATTTCGTCTAGATTACAACCCGGAGATGCCAAAGAGAAAGTGGACGGCTATTGACCGAAAGAGATATGGTCTTATGATTGAGTTGATCGATAAGCAGCTGCGAGAAAGGAAAATCATCAGAAATCTAGAGTGATTAGTTGGTGCTAGGGAACTCGAGATGGACTACAAACTTATGACGTGTACCGTTTAATCGTCAGGTCCAATCTCAAAATCTTATATTGTGAATATGTAGTATAGACTTATATGTAGTATAGATTTTTTTAGAGATGCTTATAATACTACGCGAGCGCGCGAGCGCGCGCGTAGGTTTATGAGTACGAATTTTTCGTAGAAAGTTTTTAACTACTACGAGACAAAAATTTCAAATTACGTACGAGCCGCGCGCGGGTAGGGCGAGGAGGGAGAAGAATACACACACACATATATATATATATACATATATATATATATATATATATATATATATATATATATATATATATATATAACCCTCATAAATTAAGGGAGAGCATTTAATAATGTTTATAATACGGCTTGTTAATAATTGAACAATTTTTTTCCTGAAACCATTAATATTTGAATCAATTGTACTATCTAAAATATTAAGAATTGAACATTATTGATAAGGATAAAATAATGATTAAAATATAATCTAAAGAGATGTGAGGGTTTATAGGACTCAAGTGCAAGCTTCTCCCTTCATGTGCTAAACATTTTTCGAATATCGATGCACATGTTGAGGGAGCAATTTCAAATGGTTTTAAGGCTGAGAATAATACCAAAAGACCGACCATGTTTATAATTTATTAGAGTTATAAGGGTGTTAGGATTATGGTATACGTCCCCCTTCCTGCCATAACCGAGAGATCTAACCCAGGGAATTCCACAGTTAATGTAGAAGTCCTATAGTATGATATAACAAAGTAGGTAAAAGTGAGAATAAGAAATAGTGCCGACTGAAATGGAGCTAGTACTGGAACAAACCTAATAAGGTACTAGTCATGAAGTCTCGGTAAGCACTGAAGGGGTTGAAGAATTAAAAAGAAAAGTTAAGATAAAGGGTGAAAAGAAAGAAGCCCTCCTTACACTTAGGCAGAAACCGGGTCAATACATAAACTGTCAGAAACACTAAGCTGTTGTCTGGTATTGAAGACAGTCGTCATGGACCCAGTGACGCAATGCACAACCCTTCCCAGCCACTCAAGGTCTCTCAAAAGACTCTTGTTTCATTTCTCACGGAGATTAAACACATTTCTATCGACTTTCTCACTCCGAGTTAGTTGGTATTGAAAAGGTGGCAGTCTGCTCCAGCCTCCGATTACTAAAAACCAAAGTGCACTATCGAGTCTAGAGCCGTAAAAGAGATCATCCATAAATCTCATTAGGACACTTATCCAAAATATGCTTGCTAATTCACACAATGTGAAAACAAGAAATATATCAAGAGTCCTACACATTATCCTTGTGATTTTTCCAGAACATCAGAGTGATACCTAAAAAGTATTCACAATGACGATGGAAATCCTTCTAGAGACAACATCAAACAAGATCTGCGATAGGTGACTTGTGAGATCCTACTCGGATCGAACTTGTGATACTGGATATCGATTCGGTTCAGCTTATGAATTGACGGATCAATTTTGAAAAAAGTTAAAATTGTTGGTGTGTTATAAAAACCCTTTGCATCTTAACACACTGACTGATTTTCTAAATCAATTTTCAATCTTATGTCAACGGGAAGCCTCACAAGGGTATCTGAACATAGGAAAGCTGAACACGAATTGACGGCTTAATCGGGAAGATAGTAACTTACTGGTTCACTATTACCGTGTTGTTTGCTTAGAGACGCTTCGGTAATGTGAACGGCTAGTACAGCTGCGAAACCCTGTCAAGGAGATTCTTCGGAATTCTACCTGATCACATGCATTATTTATACTGATTAACGGGGAACCGTGGTTGTTACAACCGTATTCGACGAAGTGACAAAGCCACTTTCATCCATATATGTTGTTTATCATTAACCCATTCATGCAGATTTCCTGACGGTGGTAGCAGTTTCCCGATGACAAGTCGAAGTCAATACCACATGCTCATACTCGACCGACATAAGTAACAACATCATGAAAGCTCAAGTACATGTTTCAAGACTTTCGCTACTCTGATACCGTACGTCTTTCTTGAAGTGACGAAGTATTAAGTTGATACCGCACGTCCTCCATAAAGTGACAAAGTGTTAAAGTTAAAGAATATCAAGAAAGATGGTTACACTTGCTTTCAACATCAATAACAGTATGAGCATGTCGGTCCAGAAGTCACAAGATCACAAGAAGGCAAAGATTACAAGATGGCAAAAAGAGATTATGCTTGGTTGATGATCTCAAGATGCTCAAAAGATCACATACAAGTCAAGAAAAATATACAATCTAAAGCTTAAAAGTCTAAAGATTGCTACATCAAGATTCACAAGATAAAGAACAAGATAACAAGACTACGAGCTAAAGATTGAAGACATTCATAGAATGTAGAGCTTAAGTTTTTGTAAATTAGAGTGACCTCCCTTAGGAGGAGATTTTTAAGAATCGAGAAAAGACTCGGTCACTTCCAAAGTTGTAATAGTATAGCTCGTAGCGTAATATTTGGAAACTTACCAAGCTAACCGGGTCAACATAAGTCACCCTTATGTCGACCAGCCCTAAGCAAGGTATATATACCCCTCTCTATGCCTTGGAGAGGTTTAGTTGTTCATTTGGTCATTCATCTTAATACAAATTCCTTTCCTAATATTCTTTCTGGTTACTTTCCTTACTATGAAACCAATCCTCCCAGCATCCACTTCTTTCTATATAATTCTTATTTTCTTTGGTGTTATAGAATTAACTAGTATCTACAGTCGAAATCCGAGTTCGTGATTGAAAAGTATGATCAAAGACAAAATCTGGTACTTCACGCGCGCGTTAAATGGTATTCTTAATCTTGTGACACCGAATCTTTTAGAGTTCCTTTAGGTCGTCCATGTTCTGACGGCGTCACCAATGTACTGACGTCGTCGCTTCGTAATTGTGACGGCGTCACGTAGAAACTGTGACGCCGTCTCCAGCTGCTGAGAACATAATCTTGAGAAATGTTGGTGTAGGTCCGTAGTCTTGTCTGTTTCTTCTCCAGATGAGCCCAAGTCACGTGTATTTCTTCCAAATGCCTTCCAAATGCTAAATACCTGAAAAAGGAATGATTAAGTACCTATTTTGGGCATAAATGCATGATTTAGAGGGTTAAATGACCCCGAAAAAGTATATAAAATGACATCTCATCACTCACACAAAATCCTTGTTCTCATTACAAAACCCTTATTCTCATTACAAAACCCTTATTCTTACTACAAAACCCTTATTCATATTACAAAACATTTTGGTATCATGGTTGTGTGGTAACTACGTAAAACAACTCGATGCACTTGGTCCAAGTGCGACAACAACACATAATACTCAAAAATATGCCCAACAACTAAAACGAAATAACTGTCCAAACGGTTCGAGGAAATTCGACAAGAAATTAGTAAAAACCAAAGATCCGAAATAAAAGAATAAACATCTTCGTAATGTTAAAGTATATATATTTAAATATATATATGATAATAAAATAGTAATATTTTATTAAATTCGTCTTCTTATCGGGCTAAACAGGGTAAGTATAAAATCTTGCCATCTTAGTATAACCATGTTCGATCATTTAATCTTGACACTTAACGTTCATTAAAAGTCATCCTTTGTCCTTTAGTCAGATCCACCAGAAATAAGTTTTCTATAATATTTTCTAAGTGTGATTCATTTTTATAAAATTCGACATGACCCGTTCATTTGTAAAAGGTTCCCAAGGTTTTCAAACCTTAATTTCAACACCTTAATAATCATTTCAACTTTTCCACAAATTCCCCAAAGTTCTGAACAAAATGCCAAAAATCATAATCATGAGTCTTTAAAACCAAACATTACTATATTTGACCATTTCAAAAAAATTCACTCCCGTATGTATCTGTAACCCATTTATCCGACTTAGAAGTCCAAGTTACTAAGTTTCCACCCATTGGGCCTAAAATCCCAATGTTAGTCCAATAACCTTTGTCAAGTCTTATATATTCATTTTCAATCCCATTTAAGTCCACTAATTGATCTATTCGTCATTGGGCCTTATTGCCCATTAAGATTTTTATAATTAGCCCGAGAATTTTAAATTAAAAGTATTTACACTTTATTGAGGTGAAGCCTCAATATGAACCCGAAATCGCATTTATAAGCCCGAAGTCAAAATATAAGTCCAAACCTTTATATAAGTCCGAAAATATAAGCCCAAGATCAAATGCAAGCCGAAATCAATATAAGACATAAGCTAAATATAAGCCGATTACAAAATAAGCCAAGACCATATAAGCCAAAACTTAATATGCCAAATCAAATAAGCTGAAGCTTAATCAGCCAAAATCCAAATAAGCTGAATGCCAAATAAGTCGAAACTAGTCCAAATGGGCCAACCCAATAACCTTTTCCTTTCCTTTTCTCTTTTCGTGGGGCTATGACCACACAAAAGCCCAAAATACAAATAAGCCCTAAATGAGCTTATTTTTAAGCTATGTTTCAAAATAAATCAAAATAAGCACTTGACACAAAAGTTATTTTACCATCACAACCATAATATAAAAGTGTTAAATCTTTGTTTCTTCCCTTTGGTCCACGTCGAACCCAACGCATCCTTATTCTTTTGTTTTTATATTTTTCGTGTTCGATTTTTAACAAACGCACCGTACAAATAGCTTCTATGTATCATTAAACACTAAAAAGTACAAGTTAAATAAAAATTTAGAAAACTTACCAAGAAACGATTTGAAAAGCGTGAGAATAATGCGAACGCGACTAACCCCAAAAACGAGTTTTTTTTGTTTTTTTTTTTTATAACTCAATAACCCAAACACTAGAATCGACCTAAGACTTCTACACCTTTAAGTTCTTGATCAAAGTTTAGCAAAAATGAATGGTTTTGAGGTGTTTATGATTTCGAACGAGCAAGACAAAAAGGAAAAGAGAGAAAAATGATTTCAAAGCTATGCACAAATGTGAGTTAAAGGTTGTTACAAAAGTAATAATTGAACCATTCTAGACAATGCAAGCCTAAAAATTGTCCACCTTGTCACCTTTGTTGCTTTCCAAACCGGCCAATATCCAAGAATGCTCGGGTCGCCTTTTTTGTGTCGGGTTCAATTACAAACTCAAAGTTTATTAATTTTAAAACGTTACCCTAAGTTCCTAAGTATATTTATTGAACTTAAAAATAATTTATTCCCAAGAATTAGAATAATTACTAACGACTAATTTCCCTTTTAAACTTTCCAAAATTTATTTGAACATTAACGGACGTATCGGGATTAAAAGACGAGGTTAATTCAAATTTAACCGACATCCTACTCACAAGTTTAAAAGTTTCTCAATTTCAAAATATGATTTGTCATCTTAGACTCGTTCAAAAATTTCACCTTCACGGTCGTTACGGTTTTTAATTAAATTTCACGAAAACACCCGTTTTCTGATAACTTTTAAAATCAGCACCTCAAATTTTACGTTCTAGTACGAACGCTAATTCCAAATTACAAAATCACTTATCAATTAAGTTCGTTAAATTTACCCAAGATTATTAAAACCGTTCTCAAGTTAATTATCGTACCGGTACGCGCTGCGTGACGATTTTGCAGAACACGGGAAAACTTCCCGAAAAGCATTAAAATGACAACATAAACACTCCGATATGGAAAGATGAATCAAAAGTGATTCACTTACGGAACTCAAGAGGTCTCTTAACACCCCAGTTTAAAACCGTAAACCGTTTTAACGTAAAATTTAAAAGTCAGCCAGTAAGTCAAACATTTTAGCTTTCTCCAAGAAAACTTACAAAATTGAAAGACACCGATATAATTATAGTATTTTAAAATACTAAGACCCAGGAAATGTTTATCGGTTATCACTGTTTAACCCCCTTTAAGGAATTTCGCCCTGAAATTCAACTCAACAATCAAGCACTACAACGACAAAATTTCAGTTCCTCAACATAACATACTATCATCCTTTTAAAAAAACCGATCCAGTCCTTCCAAGCAGGTTATCTTTTGTGAATCCCACTAAAACTTAGTTTTAAAGTTTGAGTCCTTACACTTCCTTATGATCAATCTACGATCTGTTTCACACAACACGATGTCTTATAACATGATAGTCTTTCCTACTATCTCCTCGACATTATAGTTCTCCCTGACCCTTGGATTATCTATTTGGTCGGGTGTCTGGATATGTTCTAGTCCTTGACGCGACAGCAAAACTCTCAAAACATCTGACAGCATCTTGTCCCTCGGTTGTTCTATTCAGTGGGTTTAGTCCTCCAATATGTATGTGTCCCACACATCATGACTCTTGCATTGCTCTTTCAAGATCGTCTAAGGTTTGCCTATTAAAAGTATAGACTCTTACAAGTGGATTTTACTTGCTCTGAGTACTTTGGGTTCCAACCCACTAAGAATTTAGAATATTCGTTGGGGTTACGCTATAATCAAAAACAGCTTTTAAATCAGTCAACTAAAATTACGGCCAAGTCTCCTCGTGACTTCACATGGTTTTTCCTAACTCCGCGTTCTTCCAACGCAACGGTTCGACATGGCAACTTGAATATTTTTCAAGTTCCACACAGGTGGGGAATAAGTACATGAGAGGTCTCACAAGAATGGTAACTCTACCCGGTGTGAGTGATGTGTCACATTGAATATGTGCAATTAGCAACGTTCCCGCGTACCAATATACCGGCTCAAATAATAAAACATACTACCATCTATTAATTTCGCAAATCGTATAAAACTTTCTACCTCTATGGTTAATCCTGACATCGACATGAGTCATCTATAGACTAATAACAACTAGCTCATAATCCCTACCAACTGAACTATCCAGCATAGATCTAGCACTAACTGAAGCTACTCAGTTTAGTGGTGTACAAACTCCTAATCCTAGCAACATGATCTGTCAACTCCAATCGCTAATGCCTCTCCTCAGCAATCTGCCTCCTTAAATCATGGTTCTCCTACTAAATATCATATATAGCATGCCATAGAGCTGCTCTTTGAGAATCAGTCTGACCTGCCCATGCCTTTAAAGCTAATATCGGCCTCCATATAGCACTAATTGTCACCGTAGCCCTCTCTTGCTCCCGCTCTAAACTCCTAAACCTATACTTGTGCGAAAAGATCTCATCTCTAACTGCTCCTGACCTAGTATACAAATCCCTAAGGTCTTGATCATAGCCCTCAAACAAGGTAGGTGGTAGTGCATCCAAACGCTGTATATGATCATGGAGTATGCTCCCATGAAGCTCAAGCTGCGCCCCTACCTCTAAGAACTGATCCTTGTCTACCGATATAGTGGCTGCTGGAGTAGTCACTGGTGAAGCTATGGGTGATGGTGAAACTGGCAAGGAACCAGACGACCACTCAGGAGATAGCGATGTCTAAACAGGTGCAGCTGGTGGTACATAAGTCGGAATGTCAATATAAACCCTGTCATCCTCAGGATCTACCCATGTAACAAGGGTGGGTTGTCTAAATGCAGATATCCTCTCTGCTCCCTCATACTCTAGCACAGACCTAGAGCTCTGTCCTACCTCAAACGCATTGGGCACCGAGCCCTCTCCTAATGCCAACTCACGGTGTCTCAGTGCCCCATTACCAAGTCCTAGAGGCTCGTCTGTGACGGTATCCACAATCGAGACTGCCTGCTGCTGACCCTCAGGTGCAGCCTCCTCCTCATCCTCCTATGTACTAGGACCCTCGTCCTCGGAACCAGGACCCTCGTCCTCTGAACTATGACCCTCACCCTCTAGACTCTCTCTCTCTCTGTGTGTATCCGAATCCGAGCTCTCATCCTTAGTGTCCTCTACAAGCTTTGATGTACTCCGATACCTCTTCCATATGGTAAGGGTCGGTGGCGATGATGATGATGATGATGTCTTGTAAGAGGATCTATACCTCTTACAAAAGGAAGATGGGGACAAAGTAGCTGCCTCCGCTATGCGATCTGACATGCCCGGGGATAGGGTCAGTTGGGTACGCATGGCCATACATGCGGTCCTACAATGGAACAAAACTCAGGTGGGTGTAGGGGTAGGTGGAGCCTGAGTAAGTGGGTGATCAGGTGACAGTGGTGTGGTGGAATCCGATGAAGCTGAGGAATGTGATGAGGTTATCCTAGTATCTGATAACTCCAAAACCTCTAACTCCTCATCAACAATGGGTGCCTTAGAAACTAGTGGCTGACACTCCTCTATCTCTGAATGTGTCTACCTAACTACCACATAAGGTTCATCAGGTAATGGGGTAGGCACTTGGGAGCTCTAAGCTCCAACAGTCTGTGAGATAACCTCTGAATCAAAGTGAGTTAGGGTAGACATGACCTGTGATAACACGGTAAGGGTATAAGTACTCCTATAAAATATCATTACTCAAATTATCAGCATAACTCTGCTTACATATAGTAATCAACATAACGTTTCAAATTGGGTTTTTGTAACCGTATACACACACACAGGGATAAGAAATCAAAAACAGGAAAAAATTAATTGTAGTATGAACCAAAGGAAAAAGGACAAAAAACACACACACACATACTACACACATAGTAATATATGAATATATAAATATATATACTATAATATATAATATATTTATATATATATATATATATATATATTATATATATAAAATATGTTTAGTATATATCTAATATATCGAAGGGATACGAGCGACAAATAGGCACTAACAAAGTTTGATACAGAACAAGTGCCTTAGGACATCATGCAATCACAACAACATATCTACCAAAGATACACTCTTAATCAACATCGCTACAAACACATATCTATCAAGTCTATCAGGGCATCATGCAATATAATCACATAGCTACCAATGACACATCCTTAATCAACATTGCTACCAACAACATATCTACCAAGGCTTTCAAGGCATCATGCAATACAATCACATAGCTAGCAAGGACACATCCTTAATCAACATTGCTACCAACAACATATCTACCAAGGTTTTCAAGGCATCATGCAATACTACTAAGGCATCATGGCAAACACTTGGCAATCAATGATAATCTTGACTTCAACGCTCGCAAGCATTCTCATACCACATTACCACGCAAAAGTACATATTACGCAATATGTACATTCAAGGTCAATTCATTTTCAGGTTGTCTTAGACTTCATATATTCCTTCCCTTTCCCCTAACATAATTTAAGAAAACTACCCCCATCGTTTCATAGTCCTACGTGAATTAAGCATAGTTGATCAGGCTATGCGTAATTTAGGAAAAACTATGAACCGCTCGGGCTAGTTAACTTTTATCATGTTCGAGGTTTTTCAAAACTCCAGTTTGGTTATAGTTGTGTTTTTATTTTTTTTTATAAAAACGGGCATTCTCTATAACCTTGGCTTTGATTACCAATTTGTCACACCCCGACAGCGGCGGAAACACGAGATGCGACGATAGAGTTACATCGCACAAGATACAAGATCATACCATCAAATTTACAAAAGATCTAGATTTACAATAGTCACACGTTTACACTTTTGAATTTAAAATGTACAAGTCTCAAGTTAACACCCCACATGTGTGCTTCTTAAATTTCCATATCTCCCGGTTAACCTTGGTTTGCAACACACTTGAAAATGATACTCGAAAAGATCAACAATAATGTTGGTGAGCTCGTAGGATTGAAGAAAACCCAGTCGTTGTGCCAATATCTCAAACAGTGGACAATTATGCAATATGACAGTGAATACATGCAACACATTCAATTTCCAAACCTAGCAAATCCATGCTAGCCAAATCTCATCCATATGGACCATTGCCTCGCAATGTCCTCATATTCTTAATTCTCACGTACCTAAAGCCTACCAACTGGAGCTATATATAGGGCGACACATCACATCAAACCATAGCAAGTCCATGCTATAACAGAGCCACACGGCATATCATAAACGTTCCACACAGAAAGTTTCGCATATCATATTCAATCAAAACTCATGTCATTCACATAGCAATCATAAGCACATAACATTGTCCCAAAAACAAAACAATTTTTTCACAGTACAGAAAACAGTTGAAAACAGTTTTTGAGTATCATTTTCTCCCAACAGAAAAGCATTTAAAAATGGGGCTACGAGAACTCACCTCAACAGATGATAATAACCGCACAAATAATCTCTACACAACACACAACGGTACCCGACCACGACCTAACATTAATTTCACTTTATTAATATTTTGTACAAAATTGTCTTATTGTACAAGCGTTTGTCCTTACTCACACGAAATCCTTATTTTTATTGCAAAATCCTCATTCTCATTACAAAAGCCTTATTCTCCTTACAAAACTCTGGTTCTCATTACAAAACGTTTTGGTATCATGGTTGTGTGGTAAATACATAAAACAACTAAATGGACTTGGGCTAGGTGATACGCGGATATTATATACTAATAATATATAATATTTGAACAAGAGCAATTAAGAAAATTCCTTAAGGAAAATTCACTCCTTAAAATATATATATATAATATAATATACGTATGTTAACCGGGAAGTATGATTTC
>BQNB010035800.1:10242-31190 GCA_026074375.1 Tanacetum coccineum | reverse complement strand
GAAGATTTTTGAGAACATGAAGAGGGAAGGAAAAGGTTTTTCTGGGAGAGTCACCCCTTTATTTCAAACCATGATGGTTCAAGCTTATGAAGAAATGGGTGAAGGTTCAGAAATACCAACTGATCCCAAACACGCATCCACTACTACTCAACCATCAACATCTCAACCCCAGAAAAAACAAAAACCAAGGAGGAAACAGAGAAAGGGAACTGAGATACCTTCATCAAGTGGCGAGCCTATAGAAAATGAGGTTGCCAATGAGGAACATGTACCTACACATTCCAATGATCCACTTCTCAGTGGTGAGGATAGACTGCAACTTAATGAATTGATGTATTTATGTACCAACTTACAAAAGAAGGTTCTTAAATTGAAGGAAGTAAAGATTGCTCAAGCAAAGGAGATTGCTAGTTTAAAGAAGAGATTCAAAAAGTTAGAAAATAGAAGGAAGTCAAGAACTCCAGGACTCAAAAGGGTAAGGAATGTTGGTTCAACTAGAAGAGTGGTTTCCTCTGATGAAGCTAGTTTGGGTGATCATGAGGATGCATCCAAACAGGGGAGGAAGATTGCTGACATTGATAGAGATGCAGAGGTGACATTGATTGATGAGACTCAGGGTAGAAATGATAATAACCTAATGTTTGATACATGTGTTTTAGATGAGCAGGAAGTTGAGGTTGAAAAGGTAGTTAGTACTGCTAAAGTTACTACTGCCAGTGCCACAACAATAATTGTTGATGAGTTGACTCTGGCTCAAACTTTAATAGAGATCAAAGCAGCTAAACCAAGGCTATTACAACTGCTTCTACAACAACTACAACTGCTGTTACAAGACCCAAGGCTAGAGGGGTTATAGTTCAAGATCCAAGTGAATTTACAACAACAACATCACCTTCACAACCATCACAACTTCCACATGCTAAAGACAAAGGCAAGGCAAAAATGGTTGAGCCTGAAAAAACCTTTAAAGAAAAAAGATTAGATTGTGTATGATCAAGAGGTTGCTCTAAATCTTCAAGCTCAATTACAAGCTAAATTAGAAGAAAAAGAGAGGCTTGCAAGACAAAAGGAAGAAGAAGTCAACATAGCTTTAATTGAATCATGGGATAACACACAAGCAATGATGGAGGCTGACTAAGCTATGATGGATGCAGATTATGAGCTAGCTGCAAGATTACAGGCAGAAGAGCAAGGAGAATTGACTATTGAAGAAAAGTCAAGATTGTTTGTGGAGCTCATGAATAAAAGGAAGAAGCATTTTGCAAGACTTAGAGCAGAAGAGCAGAGAAGAAAACCACCAACTAAGGCTCAAAAGAGAAATACAATGTCTACTTATCTGAAAAACATGGCTGGATACAAGCACAATCAATTGAAGACCAAAAGCTTTGAGGATATTCAGATGTTATTTGACAAAGAAATGAAAAGAGTAAACACATTTGTAGACATGGATACAGAGTTAGTGAAAGGCAGTGAGACAAGAACAGAAGGAAGTTCTAAAAGAGCAGGAGAAGAACTTGAATCTGAAAATTTAAAGAAGCAGAAGTTAGATGAGAATGTAGAAGCTGAAGTAGATGATGATCAAGAAGAAGCAGAGATGAAAAAGCATATGGAGATAGTTCCTGATGATGAGGTAGCAATTGATGCTATACCTCTAGCCACTAAGCCTCCAATCATTGTTGACTGGAAAATCATCAAAGAAGGAAAGATGGGATACTTTCAAATCATAAGAGCTGATGGAAGTTCAAAGAGGTACTCATCAATGATTCAGATGCTTCAGACTATTGACAGAGAATACTTGAAAACTCTCTGGAAGTTGGTTAAAGCTAAGCATGGGTTAACAAGGCCAGAGGAGGCATATGAAAGAGTGTTATGAGGTGATCTGAAAGTGATGTTTGAACCTAATGTAGAAAGTAAAGTGTGGAGGAATCTACAAGGACACAAAGTGACAGTTTGGAAGCTATTTTTTTATGCGGAGTACATTTTGTGAGGTTTTAAAATATGCATATCTTTATGCTGGTAGAGAAAAAGTACCCCCTTACACCTGCAACAATCACAGACATGCTCAACAAGAAGCTTCAAGCTGATCATTGGAATGAAATGTGCTATCAACTTCTTAAGCTCATGACTAAATTGGTTAAGAAGAAATGAAGTGTTTGGATACATCCTCCTGGTGATGGTGAAGACTTTTAATGAAGAAACTTGATGATTTTGAAGATAAATATCAAGTTTAGGGGAGGATTATTGTGATTAAAAGCCTCTTGATGCTGTTTGAAAGTTAATACTGCTAAGTTAGTGCTGGTGGTACAAAAGTTAATGCTGCTAGTTACAACTGCTGAAAGATTGCAACTGCTAGAAGAGTTTTTACTGTCAGAAGGATAAAGACAAGAGAAAGGATAAAGATGAAGATTGTTTATCAATATTACTTACGGGATAAGTATGAGATATTTTTATAAAAGATACGTTTAAGTTATTTGTTAGAAGATCATGATAACTTAAGAAAATATTGTAAGCCAATTAGGACTCCTTAGTGTATAAAAGGAGGTCCTAGGGCATAGAGATTAATATATCTTTCATTGTTTTATCAATCTATTCATAGCTTCAAGGTTTTGTAACCTTAACACTATTAAGAGTGTTCGTTTTATATTAAGGCTGAAAGTTTGTATAAAAGTTAATGTTGCTGGTTACAACTGCTGAAATATTACATCTGCTAGAAGAGTTTCTACTGTCAGAAGGATAAAGACAAGAGAAAGGATAAAGATGAAGATTGTTTATCAAGATTACTTACAGGATAAATATGAGATATTTTTCTAAAAGATACGTATAAGTTGGAATTAACTGGAATGATCCAAGTGTACTAAGATATCATGCTTTGAAGAATAAACCTGTGTCAATAGCTCAAGCAAGAAGGAATATGATAACATACTTGAAGAATCAAGGAGGTTACAAGGAGAGCTACTTCAAGAGAATGAGCTATAATGACATCAGACCAATTTTTGAAAGGGTATGGGATCATGTCAATACTTTTATTCCTATAGGGTCTGAAGTTGAAAAAGATTCTTCTAAACCAAGTGAAAGAGAAACTTCAAAAACAGTAGAAGAAGAGAAGGTTGAAGAAGAAGATGTGAATCCTGAGCCAGTGTTGATTGAAAAGAAAGCTGTTGGAATTAGAAGAAAAACACTTGCAAGAAGAAGAGCAAGTGACAAACAAGGTCAAGACAGCTCAAAGAGACAGAAGAAAGAGAAAGAAACAGCTGATTATGAGGAAGAAAAAGATGAATTAAGAATGTGGTTGACAGTAGTTCCAGATGAGGAAGAATTTGTAGATCCTGAAATCTTGCATACTAAGTTTCCTATAGTTGATTGGGAATCTCAAAGTTTAGGAAATATGCATGTTTACAAGATCATAAGAGCAGATGGAAATACTAGTTATCATAAAACCTTTGAGAGTATGCTGAAAAGTTTTGATAGACATGACTTAGAGGTTTTACACAGGTTGGTAATGGAAAGATTTCAAGATAACACTCCAGAAGGATACAATTTGATGTTATGGGGTGATCTGAAGATACTAGTAGATCCTGAGAAAGATGATGACATTTGGAAGAATCAAAACCAGTGGAAAATAATTAGTTGGAAGCTGTATGAAACTTATGGAGTGCACACACTGATGGTTGATGGTACTTTGATGACTATTCATATGTTTGTAGAGAAAAGGTATCCACTCACCAAAGAAATACTTCATAAGATGGTTAACTAGAAATTAGAAGCTGAAGCATAAAGTTCTATGGCATTTGAGTTGCTAAAGTTTATCAAGACTTAGTTTGAAGAACAATAAAAGTGTGTTTGAAAGATTCCTTAGCAAAAGAAGAATTGAAGATCTAATCCAGAAGAAACTTGAGATTTGAGAGTAAATCACAAGTTTAGGGGAGGATTGTTGGGATTCTGAAGCTTTTACAAGTTAATACTGCTGGCTCAAGATTAATACTGCTAGTGAAGACTTAATGCTGTTAATGAAGATTGAAGAAATAAGTCTAAGTCTTTAGTACTGCTAGCTTTGTAGTTTGTACTGCCAGTACAATGTTAGTACTGCCAGTAATAGTTAGTATTGTTAGTTAGTATTAGTACTGCTAGTATATTGTATTAGTACTGCTTATGAGATAAATTAGGAATAGATATGCATTATCTCTTAACGCGTTTTGTAAAGCCCATTAGGGTTTCCTTAGTCTATAAAAGGAACCCTGGGAATAGTTAGTAGATATAGATATACACAGATCAATAGAGATCGATTAGCAATCATAGTTTTTGTAATCTGTAACCTAGGCAGATTCAAGTTATAATATAAAGTTCTTTTGTGATTCTTAATATTGTTCTTCTTAGCATTATTGATTAGTTTCCGCATAATAGTGTTCAAATCAGTGTTTCATTATTGTTGCTTTAGAATTATCTAAAGGAACAAACCCTTTACAAGCTAAAGGTTAAGATCTATTTAGAAAACGATCCAACACTTCCTCCACCACCCACTCCTCTCATCACACATATGCAACAAACACCATTTCCTATACCAACAACAGCTCCAAGTACTTCTCTTAAAGACCTTCCAAACTTCGGTTCATTATTCGGGTTTGACCATAGACTTAAAACTTTAGAAATTGACTTCTCTGAGTTCAAGCACACGAACCAATTTGCTGAAGTAGTTTCTTCTATTCCCGGTATTGTTGATGCATACCTTGCAAACAAGATGAATGAAGTCATCAAGACAGCTGTTGAATTACAATCAAACAGACTCAGAGATGAAGCTCAAGCCAAAAATGAAGACTTTCTTAATAAACTTGATGACAACATAAAGAAAATAATTAAGGACCAAGTCAAAGAACAAGTTAAGGCACAAGTCTCCAAGATTTTGCCTAGAATTAAGAAGACAGTAAACGAACAACTCGAAGCTGAGGTTATGACTCGTTCATCCACTGAATCCAAAACATCTCTTGCTATAGCTGCCAACCTATCTGAATTAGAACTGAAAAAGATTCTCATTGAAAAGATGGAGAGCAATAAGTCAATCCACAGATCTAATGAACAAAAGAATCTTTACAAGGCGTTGGTTGAAGCTTATGAAAGTGACAAACTCATTCTTGATACTTATGGTGATACTGTCTCGTTTAAGAGACGTAGAGATGATAAGGATAAAGACGAAGAATCCTCCACTAGATCAAACCGGGGGTCCAAGAGAAGACGAGCTGGAAAAGAACCAGAGTCAACCAGTGCTCTAAAGGAAATGACATCTAAGACAACTGGCAAGTCAACTGATGGGTCCAAATCTTAACACAAGTCTGCTGGTGAGTCTGCTCATACAGAGGAGGCAATGCACACCGACAAGGATTTGGAAGAACCCGCACATCAGGAGTTTGATATAGGAGCTACTGAAGAACAATATGATGAAGAGACATCTTAGCATCCTGATTGGTTTCAAAAACCAGCCAAGCATCCTACTCCCGATCGTGATTGGAACAAGTCTTTACCTGTTGTTCATGGACCAGTTCAACCTTGGTTAAGCAATCTGGCTTGAGAAGAAGGTCCTCGTGAATCATTTGATGAGCTAATGGATACTCCTTTGTACTTCTCAGCATTTATGATGAATCGGCTCAAAATTGACACTTTAACACCTGAATTATTAGCCGGTCTAACATTTGAGCTGATGAAAGGTACATGCAAGAGCTTGGTTGAGCTGGAATACTTCTTTGAAGAAGTCTACAAGGCAACCACAGATCAATTAGATTGGCACAACCCTGAAGGTCTGCAATATCCTTATGATCTGTGAAAGCCACTACCATTGATACCTAACTCTCGCGGTCGTCAAGTCATTCCATTTGATCACTTCATTAACAACGACCTTGCGTATCTATCTGGTGGTGTCTCCAGCCGTACTTATGTAACTTCCATCATAAAGACCAAGGCTGCAGATTATAGTCATATCAAATAGATTGAAGATTTGGTCCCCAACACAATCTGGAGTGAAGTGCCGGTCAACTATGACAAGTATGCACTATGGGGAATTTCTCATTGGGGATGCAAACGTCAACAATTCTATGGATTTGCTGCTAACAGGGAATCGGATCGTGATGTCTACTCCAAACGTAGAATCATTGCTGTCAGAAAGCTTCAAATTGTCGAATGGCATGGTTACAAACATTTGGATTGGATCACTGTTCATAGAGATGATGACAAGATATATACATTCAAGGAAGGAGACTTCAAACGGCTTCGCCTTCAAGATACCGAAGACATGCTGATTCTTCTTGTTCAAGGCGAGCTGACAAACCTCAATGTTGAAGATCGCCTCGCTTTTGGTGTCTCTTTGAGAATGTTTACAAGAAGTATCATCATCCAAAGGCATGTTGAAGATCTTCGGTTAGGTATCGAAAGTTACCAAAAGAAGCTCAACATCACAAAGCCAGATACGTACAGATCTGATCTCAAACGTAGGGATGCATATACAGCATATTCCAATCCCAGAGGCTTCATCTATCAGAACAAAGACAAGAAGAACAAGTTGATGCGTATTGATGAACTCCATAAGTTTAGTGACGGTACACTCGATGATGTTCGAATTGCTCTTAATGATCGTCTGAAAGGGATCAGGATAGAATATCTACCAAAGACAATATGGAGACAGAGTCATAAGGAACGAGCAAAAGCTATGATCCAGGCGATCGACAAACAGCTCAAGTCAAGGAGGATAATGAGAAGTTTGGAAAAATTTGTGGTGGGAGACCGTACGAGGGTGACTTGCGACTGGTGCAAAGGACCATACGATGTATCATATGATGTCCTCATCATAATCAGGTCAAACCTTGTACATAATAATTAACTTGTGAAATTTGTATATATGTAGTGTAGATATTAAGGTGACATTAAGGAGTGCTCGAGTACAAAATTTTCAAGAATTTCTTAGTAAATTCAAAAAAATTTAAATTATTATACTCAGCACTGTCTTATAAACCCTCAAAAATTAAGGGGGAGCATTAAAATGTTCCTGTTCGATATTATGTAACATTTTGTCTTCGTACGTTTAATCAATTGATATCCAAAATATTAAGGGATTAACATTTTGGATAAAGGGAGAAAATCTGATTAAACTGAACCTAATTTGTATTGAAATGTGATCACATAAAATGGACTCAATGCACTCCACACTTAGCATGTACTACGATTATGATGCACATGTTAAGGGGGAGCTTTTAGTGATAATGAAAACTCTCAAAGTGTAAATCTTTTGATATTTATATCAAACACTTTGATTGAAATTTTTTCAATGATTTTGGATGGATTATGATGAAATACCCAAAAGACCAACCATGTACTTAAATTTATGGAGTTATAAGGCGGTTAGGCTTAGGTACTCAAATCCCATGATCCAGCCAGAACCGGAGGGATCTACCCAGGGATATCCACTAGTTAGTGTAGAAGTCCTTAGGTATGATACAAAAGGAGAAAAAGTGAGAATCGGGAAAAGTGCCGACGCGAGATGAATAAGCCCCAAAAGGATTTACCAACAAGGTGGTTAGTTTTGAATCTCGGTAAGCGCTGAAGGGGTTAAAAAATGAAAAAGAAAAGAAATGATAAAGGGTGTTAAAAAAGAGCGACTCCATACACTGTCGGCAAAAACCGGGAACAATACATAAACTGTCAGAAACACTAAGGTGTTGTCTGGCATTGAAGACAGTCATGGACCCAGTGACGCTAAGCATCAACCCTCCTGTCCACTCAAGGTCCTCTCAAAAAACAGACTCTTGATTCATTTCTCGGAGATTACACGCATTTCTATCGACTTTCTCACTCCGAGTTAGTTGATATTGAAAAGGTGGCAGTCTGCTCCAGCCTCCGATCACTAAAATCAAAGTGCACTATTGAGTCTAGAGCCAAAAGAGATCATCCATAAATCTTATTAGGACACTTGTCAAATTATGCTTGCTATCTCACACAATGTGAATAACGATAAATATACTAAGAGTCCTACGCATTATCCTTGTGATTTTGCCAGAACATTCGAGTGATATAATTCACAATGAAGATGGAAATCCTGCTTGAGTCAACATCAAACAAGCTTATGGTAGGTGACTTGTGCGATTCTATGTGAATCAAACTTGTGACAACTAGAAAGAAATGATGGTGCGATTCTATAAGAATCAAACTTGTTTCAGGTTATGAATTGATGATTGATGATAAATTTTGAAATGATTAACACTCTCGATGTGTCATAAAACCAATTTAGCAAAGTAACATGTCGATTGATTTTCAAAACGATTTTTCTATTCAACCGGTGAGACATCGTCTTGCTGGTTCACTCATACCGTGTTGTCTGCTTTGAGACGCTCCAGTAATGAGAACGACTAGTGCAGATGCGAAACCCCGTCAAGGAGATTCTTTAGAATCATACCTGATCACATGCAGTATTTATACCGATCAATGGGGAACCATGGTTATTGCAACCGTATTCGATGAAGTGACAAAGACAATTTCGTCCATATTTGTTGATTATCACTAACCTAAACCTACAGGTACTCCCGACGATTGGTGCAGCTGATTCCCGACGAGTCATGATTCATAGCCACATGCTCATATCCGACTGACAAACATAAAGACATCATGAAAGCTCAAGTACATGTTTCAAGACTTCCGCTACTCTAATACCGTATGTCTTTCTTGAAGTGACGAAGTATTAAAGTCAATGAATTTTAAAGAAGTTTCCGTCAGTCTAATATCGAACGTCATTCTCCAAGTGACGAAGTATTAAAGTTAAAGAATTTTAAGAAAGATGCAACATTAAAGCTTTTCAAGTCAACAAATCAAGAAAGGTATGAGCATGTCGGTCCAGAAGTCACAAGTTTACAAGATGGCAAAGTTAACAAGATGGCAAAATGAGATTATGCTTAGTTGATGATCTTAAGGTGTTCAAGATCACATTCAAGACAAGATAAGGAACAAGCTCAAGACCTAAAGTCTATGATCACTACATCAAATCACAAGTTAATGATTAAAGTTAAAGACTACGAGCTCAAGACTAAAGTCGAAGCATAGTATGCTAAGTTTAAATCTTTTGTAAATTGGAGTGACCTACCTTAGGGGGAGATTGTTAGGAACAAGAAAAGTCTCAGTCACTTCCAATATTAACTAGTCAAAGCCCGTAGTTAGTCAATGTTTAGTTTATAAGCTAATATGGCCCAAAGGCCCATGGAAAGCCTTACTAGGCCTATGGCCGGCCACCCTTGATGTATAAATACCCTTTCCATACCTTGGAGAGGGTGGTTGGTTAGGTGTTTTCTCATTTTCTCTTAATGTATTTCATGTTTAGCATTTTCTCTCTCTAGAAAATACATCATTCCTTCTACTTTCTCTAACTAGTTCTTGCTTCTCATATATAAAAGATTAATTGTATTCTACAAACTTCCTTTTGCTCTTGTCTCACTGCCTTCTGCTCTTACTTCACTGCCTTCCACCAATTATGTATCCATATCTACAAATATGTTTACCCTCTTCATAGCTTTGTCAAATAACTTCTGAATATCATTAAAGCTTTTGTTCTTTAATTGATTGTGCTTGTATCCAACCATGTTTTTCAGATAAGTAGACATTATTTTTCTCTTTTAAGCTTTAGTTAGTGGTTTGTTCCTCTTTTCTTGAGCTCTCATTGCTGCAAAGTATTTCTTTCTTGCTTCTAAGAGTTGTACAAACAACTTGGACTTTTCTTCAATACTTAACTTTTCTTGTTCTTCAACTTGCATTTGTTGAGCCATTTGATAATCAACATCTATCATTGCTTGCACATTATCCCATGAAACAATGTTAGCTTCTTCTTCTTTTTTAGCTTTCTCTCTTGCAAGTCTTACTTCCTCATCAAATTCAGCTTGTAACTTTGAAGCAATTTCTTCATCAAGCCTGATTAGTTCTTTCTTCTTCATAGGCTTCTCAGGTTCTTCCATTTTGCCTTTACCCTTGTCCTGAACCTTGAGTTGTGATGGTTGTTGTGAAGAAATTGTTGGTGTATTTGCTTGCTTCTCTTCATGAATAATAAGCCCTTTAGCCTTGGGTCTTGTACTAGCTGTTGTAGCAGCAGTTGTTAGTTGGACTGGCAGTACTAATCTCAACACTGGCAGTAGTAACTACTTCACCAGCAGTAGTAACTGGATCAGCAGTACTAACTTCCTTTTCAGCCACATTAATCTCTTTTTCAGCCATATCCTGTCCTGCAAACACTTCTTCATCATCAAGAACACCTGTATCAAACATTAGATCATCACCATACCTCCCCTGAGTTTCATCAACCAATGTAATCTCTGCATCTTTATCAATGTCATCAATTTTCCTCCCCTGTTTGGATGCATCCTCCTGATCACCCAAACTAGCTTCATCAGAGGAAATCACTCTTGCAGATCTACCAACCTTGTATAATCTTTTGAGCTTGTGAGTTCTTGACCCTCCTTTCTTCTCTAACTTCTTGACTCTTAGTTTCAAACTTGTAATCTCCTGAGCTTGAGCAGTCTTTGTGTTCTCCAGGTCAAGAACTCTTTGTTGCAATTTGGTACAAAATTCCATCAATTCCTTAAGTTTCATACTATCCTCATCACTTCGAGGTGTGTTAACTCCTGCGAGCAGTGAATCATTGGATGTTTTAGACACATTCTCAAACCTAGTTTGAGCAATTGTGTCCTCTATGGTTTCTTGGCACCTGGACCATCACCTGAATTAGTTCATTAAGAACCAACTTCATTAGGTGTTGTCTTGTATTGGGTCTTAATGATGTTACCACTATCCTGCTCTGCTTCTAAGATAGAAGCAGTAGTGGCAGCCCTCACCAAACTGTCATCCAACTCCTTATAGACAGCCTCATCTGCAACATTGTTTGTAGAACCACTAGGATGAGGTACTTCAGTGTTCTTTTTAGGCTTCCTAGGTTTTTATGTCTGTTTAGGTTGAGAGGTTGATGGTTGAGTAATGGTGAGTGTGTGTTGGGGATCAGTGGGCATTGCTGAACCTTCACCTTGTTCTTGTTGAGCTTGTACCATTATTGTAGGAAATAAGGGTGTTACTCTACCAGAAAATCATTTCCCTACCCTTCTCTTATTTCCAAAGATCTTCTTAGTATGAGAGGGTGTAATATAAATTCTCTTGTGATTTGACATCCCTTCCAGTTTCTTATCAAAAAAGACTTGTATAAATCTTGGATACATCAAAAAATTTCCCACATTATCTAAGTTCTTCACCATACTTTTAAAAATGAGCTTTGAGAAATTAAACTTCTGACTTGTTGCCAAGCAGATAATAGCAGATGCTATATTACTACTAAATTCATTCCATGCAGTTGTTTTTAGACTTAAGCATTGTAAAACAGTATGAATAAGGAATTTCCATTATGGTAAAAAGAATGCCTTAAAGAAAGTGAGTTTCTGTGAAACTTTGCTCATACCCCATTAATGTAAGTTGTTTAAAGATGGTAGCATTGGGTAGACAATCAACACCTTCAGCATCTTCTAATTGAAGATCTCTTCTTACAATCGACTCAGTAATGATGATCTTCTTTCCATCCACTAAGGCTTGTAACTGTACTACCCCATTGACAGTTTTAACCTTAGCAGTAGTCCATAATTGCTCAATACAAGAGATATATATAGTGGGGTTAACGGTTAACACATATTTTATGGTGTGAGCATTCAGAAAATCTACAATTTGCTTAAACCTATCAGTTTTAGTGGATTTTTCAAAAAACACGACCAGATTATGAGTATCAGCGAACTTTAGGGTCGTCATTTTGTTGGGTTTTAATAATAGATGATGAAATTGAGTTAGGGTTTATGATTAGAGAGTATTTGAAAGAGTGAAATCAATTAAATAAGTGATTGAAACTTTTAATCGAAGTATTTATGAAAGTACCCTCAATAGCATTAACATTCATCTGGCAACATTAAGTTATGCCTAGCAGTATTAACTTTCAACAGCAGTAGTAAGTTTATGCCTAACAACATTAACTTTCACCAGCAGTTGTAAGTTTATGCCTAACAGCATTAACTTTCAACAGCTGTAGTAAGTTATGTCTAACAGCATTAACTTTTAATTCCATTCCAAACACTCTGTATATTCAACTCTTTTTCTGTTTTTCAACTCACCACTTCTCTCAATTCTTTTACTCACCAAATCACTCTGTCTGTTTTTAATTCACACAGCTCTCTTTTTGTTTTTATTCTCACCAATTCTCTCAATTCTTTTTCTCACCAAATCACTCTGTTTGTTTTTATTCCACATAATTTAACACTTTTCTTTGCTTTTCTTGCAAAATGTTAGTTCAAAAACCAAGAAAAACACAATCCATAGCAACTTTCACAATATTAATTATACCTAGTAGTATTAAGTATAACTAACAGCAGAAACTCAGCAGTATTAAGTATAACCTGTAACACCCCCAAAATGGGTCGTAGCGGAATAAGGATATCCGGGGCGTGTCACTTCATAGATCAATAGCACAAGATATATAAGAACGACAAAAAGTCATTTAAAATGATACATTGGATTTGATAAAAGACTTGTTACACAAAGCATACAGCTTTACTTGTTCAGTGTTTGATATTACAAAGATTGACAATACATTTCCCAAAACATATTACATCCAAATCTTTAGCGTGATAACCAAAAGTGTCACCAGTGTATCCCTGGCACCTCGTGCCTATTGACCACCTGAAAACATTGCTTTAAAACGTCAACAAAAATGTTGGTGAATTCATAGGTTAGTAAATTATAATGCAGTATCGCAAGACTTTCCCCGTGATAATGCAACAGATGCAGACATCACAAAATCCAATTACGTTTTCCTAAGCTCATGACACTTAAGCTCGATAATTATATTCGCAATAATAAATATTGCTATTCTGCCCAATCAGATGTTCAACCCTAAATCCCAAATCCGACATGCTATAACGTTCGTTCCCGGTGATAGCTAATCAACCGAACGGGGATGTCAATCTCAAATAGATCTATTCATAACATTCGCGCTCACATAATGTAATTCACAACTACATCTATGCAATTGACAGTTCATGATAATGTGCTCAACTTGGGTTATCGCTACTTAGGCAAACACGTAATCAATATAAAATATACACTTGCGTCCAATTTATAAAACAAAGCATGTTTCCACCCCAAAGTTATAAATCATTGAAATCGTAAAAATGTGGGGCTATGAACTCACCTCGAGTACTGATAATCCAAATATCACAGATAAAACGTCACGCAAATCGTTAGATGCAACCTATTTAAATTAAGGTCGTATAAGTGCTAAGCATGGTAATTAACATCTACCATATACAATTCTACATAGCTAGATCACCATCTAATTGTTTTGGTAAAATTGTGTTTAATAAGTTAAAACGTTTATAATTACTGTTTTAGTAAAACTGGCGTAACTTTCGCGTTTCAAGTCCGTTTGAGGTGTTTCTTGCGCTCACGTTTTCGTATTAAGTCGAGTTATCAAAATTTGACATTTTCAAATTTTGGACCTACTGGTGAACAGTAACTTTTACTGTTCACACCAGATCATAAGTTCACTTATATCGTTTTTGTTGTCGTAAAACTCGTATACGTCGTATTTTCTTCGTTATAGCTCCGTTTTTAGCGATTCCTTCGAGCACGTTCTCGTAATTGAAAGTTCTATTGATTTATGAGGTTTACAAAAATAAAAGTTTCTGTCATGAATAGTAACTTTTATAAAAATAGTTTTATAAAAGTATTAATTGTCGTAAACTCGCGAAATTCATAACTCATTCGTTATTAATTGAAAATTTTCGTTTCTTATCATTTTGGAATCCTAAAAATATGTGTAATCTGTTAAAAATACTAAACTTGCTGTTTTATATAATTTTTATAAATTGTTTTATAAAAATTCTTTTATAAATCCGTTTATTTATCGTATAACTTGTTTTTACCGTAACTTTTTCGTTATTTATCCGTTTTTCAAGTTTCTTACATGTCCGGATTCGTCTTGAGATGTAGTATTTTATAAAAATATAAAATAAATATATTTTTATACGAATTTTTGGCAGAAAGTTGTGATGACTTTCTTAAGTCCATATTTAACTTTTGTTTTCATACTTTCAACTTTGTAACTTTACCACAAGTCTTATATATACCATATATGTTATATGTGTTACATATAATAAGTCCATTAGTCCACATATTATCCATTTGTCCAAGTTACCAAGATGTACAAGTCATAAACATCTCATGAAAACATAAACTTTACTTAAGTACCTTTTAACTACAAGTTCATACTTGAACTTTTTATACATTAACCAAGTGTGTACAAGATTTATACTTCCAATATAACTTTATTTTAGTGATCATATAACATAACCAAAAGTCCATAAACAAGATTTACATGTCATTTGTCTTACTTTTACTTGTAACATATCAAATGAACTTTTAAAACCCTAACTTGTACATAATCATTTTTACACCAAAACAACATGGTACAATCCTTTTACATCCATTTTAACATGATCTCATTAACATCATAACATGTTTAAAAGTGAACAAATCCATAATTATAAGTAAAAATCCTTTTTACATGTTAAAAAGTCCTAAATGGTGATTTTGCTATAAAGACTAACATATGCATAAAAACTCATGAAATGAAAAGATAAAGGTGCTAGATAACCTTAATGATGAATGATGATGTTGAGAAATAAGAGCTAAACCCTTGCTTAGACTTAAAACCAAAGCTAGCAACCAAGAAAACCCTAGTTTTCCATATAAAACCCTAGCTTTCCTTTTCTTGATAAATACTTGAAAATGGTTAGCCAATGCTTGGAAACATCTTAGAATATCTTAGGAATGATGTATGTAGGTGTGTATAGGTGGTATAAAATTTGGTATAGATTTATTACAAAGGGGTGTTTGAGCTGTGGCCTTTAGGGAGCCAAAAGAGAGAGTTTGTTGAGTTTTTGGTTAAGTGTTTATGTTGTATGTGTTATCACACTTGGTATACTTGCATTATATGAGTTAGGAGGGTCAAAAAGTATGTAATAGTAGTCAAGAACACATTTCATGGTCTTAAGGAAGACTATAGTCAAATGGGACAAGGTATGGCTATGTTTAATGCAAAGGTGATGTACAAGCCAACTTGTATGTGCTCTATGACTCCAATTTTGTTGTTGTGCCGTGGGATAGGGGGGGGGGGGAAATGGGTTTCTAGAACCTTTGATTTTTAACACAATATCTAGTGAAAGTTATACATGTTACAAGTTATAATTTTTGTATAAAAAGGTGTTTACTTGAAAGTATTCATGCATTGTTTTATTTTCTAATGAACAAAGTGTAAAGTAATATTAACTTAGGTAAATTTTAATAACTTGGTGTGGGTACAATCGTTGGGTATTGTTGATGCGTAGATTTATTTAACGTCGGTTCCGGGGTTGCCTAAACGAAATTTATCGTGAAAACGTATACATTTACATATCGTAAAAAATAAAATGAACAAAGACCATAATTATTCTCAAAATAATTATTTAATACTTGATTGATGTAAACGCTTAATTGTTTGATGCTCGTTTACATTGAACGCTAATTTTTAGCCTACGAGATTTAGCTTAACATTTATAATTTAAAACAAACGCGTACAATACAAAAGATGAATAGTAGATTTATCGACGTCGTCAATAACTTGAAAACACAGGGTGTTATATGTTATCTGTTTCGTAACTCATTCTCGTCAACCATCATAGGAGGCGAGAATCCTATCCACACTCTATGAGACTACTCCAAACCTTGCCAGAGGGATTATAGGAGAATCCATTGTGCTCCCCGTGGGGAACAATGTCGGTACTCTTCGATCGACACCATCGGTTGGTGCAAAACCGGGATGCTTTTTCCATGCTTTGGTCCGAGGATCTCGAAACCAACACCTCAATGATTTTCTAAAACTAGTGGACTTCAACTTGACCTTGACGGTGGAAAATAGGGAAGAACGCGCCGCGTTATTTTCAATTTTCTCTTCTGCGATTCAAGCTTTAGCAATTGGCTTGAGACGTCTTCCAGCAGGATCCTTCACTATATGGGTGGCTTCTTTCTACCGTTTCCTTGCCTAATTCTTTCCACCGGGAAGGGAGCGGCGAAACTGCGCTATTGATATATCCTGATGATGTTCACAAGCAATAATCATAGAGGAATACTTTTGCCGAACATGTCGTGTTTCTTAAGGACTTACTCAATAAAGGTCCATTCAGCTGGCTTTTTGACCGTTGCTCCTAGCAAAATAATTTTGGATAGACCTTGTCAATCCATGCACTTGACGAACCCTTTTGTTTTCTAAAGTATCGGTGGTGGTAATGCTTCGTGGACCATAACTCCGTAAGTTGCCGTTGATTGTTTAGAGGTCCTCAGCATTCTATGTCATAGGAATGTGGTTATTAGACCCTTGGATGGCTTTATGAGGGGCATAGGTTGGAACGTTGCCTGTATGATTGTCCCGAGGCTCTGCGTCAGTCTGACCGCTGCTTGGATTTGCTGGCGGTGGAAGTTTGAGGGGAGGGGAGGTAAGGTAAGGTAGGTGGGTTTAGTGAATGATGTGTGGGGGTTAGTTGATGGGAGACGGGTTAGGGGCGAGAATAGAGGGGGGGGGTGGGGTGGTGGAGGTGAGAGATGGTCGGTGGGGGGGCGGGTGGAGGAGGAGGGGACGGGGCGGGCGAGGCGTGAAGGAGAGGTGGGTGGGCGGGCCGGCAGAGAGTTGGTGTATCACGCTGCGAGAGTGATAAGAGGGAGGGAGTGGTAGAAGGGAGTGGTGAGGGGAGGGTAAAGCGAGTAAGGAGTAGGGGGGGACAGGGAGGGGAGGGGGGGAACGGGCTAGTGGGAGGAGAGAAGGCGCGAGGGGGGACGAAAGGAACAGGGGGACATGGCCTGAGGGAGAAAGAGTGGGGCAAGAGAGTGCAAGGAAGGGGGCGGGAGGGGGGTTGGGAGAGGGGAGGGAGGGGGGGGGCAGGTAGGTGAGGGGAGGGAGTAAGGGAAGAGTAGGAAAAGGGAGAGAAGGAGGGATCGAGAGGAGAAGTGGTAGGAGGAAGGGAGGAGTGGAGGCGGGGGACGGGGGCAGTGTTAAAAAGGAGGGGGGGATAGCAGGGGGGCGTTGGGTGTGGGGGGGGAGTGACAGAAGGGAGCAAATAGGAGGGGGGAGAAGGGGGGGTTAAGAGAGTAGGGGAGCGGAGGGGATACGTTGCAGTAGGGGGAGTAGGAGGGAGCGTGTTAGAGAGGTGGGGTGAAGACTTTGGAAGAGAAAGAAAGGTGGATGAAAAGGAGGGGGAGACTAGAGTAGTAGATAGTGGGGAAAAGAGGAGAGAGTAGGGTGTGAGAGTGCGGCGAGAGTGTTGAGTGGAAAGGGAGGAGGGGAGGGGGGGGATGGGGGCGGTGGCTGGGAAGAGGGCGGGGGGACGGGTTAGGAGTAGATGCCGGGGAGGGGTGGGAGTTTTCGGGCGGCGGCGACGGAGACGGTGGAGTGGGGGAAAAGGAGCGGCTGGGAGAGGTGGAGTGTGAGCGGCAGTTCGGGGGAAAGGGGGGGGGTGGGGGGATGGGTTGCAGGTCAGGTACGGGAAGAAAGAGGAGGGATGGAGATGGGAGTGAGAGGAGGAGGGGGGGAGCGGTTGGGGGGGGAAGGAGGGGGGGTGACAAAGAAGGAGGGAGAAGGAGGATTAAGGAGGGGAGCAGACAGGGGGGAGGGGGGGGATAGTTGAGAGAGGAGGAAGGGGGGGAAGGAAGACGGCAGGAAAGGGGGAAAAGTGGAAGGAGGTAGGAAGGGGGCGAGAGCGGTTGTGGGGGGGGAGCAGGGCGGCGACGGGGCAGAAGGAGTTGGGCGGCAGGGTGGGGGGGGACGACGGGAGGGAAGACGGGCAGAGGACGGGTGGGGTGGGGGTGACGGGCTGGTTTATGTTCGCTGCAGGACCGCGACGTACCGGTGGCTGCGCTGGTCTTAATTTCTTTTTCTGTTTTTCTTGTTTTTTTTACTTTTTCTTCCTTTTTTCTCTTATTTTCCCCCTTCTCCCTCTTTCTTTATCGTTTCTCTCCCTCTTTTTTCTGGCGTTCTCCCCCTTGCTCCACTCTTTCTCAATCCTTCTCTTTATCCGTTTGCTATTCATTTTTCCCTATTTTTATTTTTTTCTTTTTTTTCTTCTTCTTTTTTCCTCTCTCATTTTTCTTCTGTATCTTCTTCTCTTTTCTTCCCTATAACATTGGATGAGAAGCTCAATCTTTCTCGACACAACTACCCAAGTGAACAAAATCACTACCTCATGTAAGATCTGCAGTGGTCCCCACGACACTCAGTATTGCATGGAAGATCCCGAACAAGCCTTTGTTGAATACGCATCCTCGCGTACCGATGAAGCGGGAGATAAGTGGTATACTTTTCAGCTCCGAGCAAAAAATTAATCTTGGTGGCTACCTTTAATCATCATAGTGACTGTTCACCCAAACATTGGTTGGAGACAACCCCAAAATTCTCAAAATAATTTTTCAAACCCACCTAACCGGTTCCAACCCAACGGTTCGATCCCAAACCGTTCCTTCAACAACCGTCCTCAAAATTTTAACAATCAATCAAATCTAGAAGGACTGGTATCCAACTTCATGGCATCTCAAGACGCTAGACTGTCCAAGTTTGAAGCCGATTTCAAACAACAACAAAGTGAGATGACCAACAAAATTGACACAATGTTGAAGGCCATCACCGATCAAATAGCGGGCACACTACCTAGCGACACGGTTAATAACCTAAAACTGAGTACTTATCCAGTTTTGTCTGCTTGTTCTTACCCAACTGAAGACCCGCAATGCTCAACTCAAACCTACGGTTCGATCAACGCCATCACAATACATACCGAGCAACAAAGTGCCTTTCATGATGACAGAGAAAAAGAGAATAAGGAAGAAGTGGACGACCCAGAAAATATCCACGATCCATCTGTTACATTCATCACCAAAAAAGTCCTGGAATTTAATTCATTCTTCGAATCACTCAGATTGGTTCTGCCATCATCCAACACTGAACTCTTTTGCACCAAAAAAGAAGATGGCGACGTGATGTTTATTGATATTGTCCTGAAGGATACAATTCGCAAAAAAAAAGGAGGAACCAAAGCTGTTGAGAGCAAAAGTGGGAGTATTTTGACTTATTTCCCGGACTAGGAGTGAAATCGGCATATCCACAGTACACTCAAGTTGTGCCCCAATCCCTTTAATATTTCTACGAAACCCTATCATTATAGAAGGATGCCCTTCGAACCTCAAGATACCATGAAACATTGGGCATGTGCATGTGGAAAAAGCCTATATTGACCTTAACTCCCCTCTAACTATCATGACCCGAATGATGTATAATTGGATCATGAGGAGAAAACTCGACCCTAGGGAAAATGTTAATGGAGGAGTTAGCAATTTCATAGGAAGGATTAAAGAAATGCATGTCTTCATAGGAAACTTCACCTATATCGTGGACTTCATGATTATTGAGGACATTAGCTCAATTATAGATCCTAGGCTGTCACAAGTAGTGCTAGGGAAACCTTTTGTGGAAATATCCAACATGACTCACAACCCACCCGAAGGAGTAGTCAGGTTCACCAACGAAAACAATGAAGTTACCTATAAGATGCCCCATAAGATAGAACAATACGACTCACTGTCGAACCTAGAAAAAGAGCACACAAAATCAGTCTACCTTAGGAACGAAGAAGACAAGAGGAGAGGAGTGGAGTATGTAATGAGCAAAATATTAGTATTTTATAAAGAATGGCTAGAACTCAGACCCGAATACCTAACTGGAATGAATGATGAAGGTGAAGTCACATAGGAACGTGTGACTTCGAGTCTAGCTACAAGACTCATAAAATAAAGAAAAGCGCTTCTTGGGAGGCAACCCAATTTTACTTTTCCCGCACATTAGGAGTGTCTTGTGTTTTATTCTTTTCATTTTATTCTATCATGTTCGAACTCTATCTTGTAATCATGCTTTGTTTTGTTTTTAACCTCGTCTTAATTTCAATCAAATGTATTTTGCAAATAATAAGTGTAGGGGAATTTATCCGGTTTTTGGAACCCATTTAAGCTATGTTAAATAAATTATTTAGATTTTCGCGTCTAGTTTCAATTTATATGTTGAATTGTTAATCTCAGGTTTTTATGCAGGCATATTTGTAAGAAAAATATAACATATAAGATTGAGTGCATGGAATATTTTTCAGAGCAAACGCGTAAAACCCTAAAATAAATTATGAATTACATAATGTCATACAATGACCTAAAATACGAGGTGTTATAACACCTGTAACGGGGTCAGGATATTCCTAACGGCGTTAAACGCCCAGTTACCGGAAAACTCAAAAATTTTAAGTATTTTTGAAAATAAAACTTGTACAACACTTAAGAAAGTTGTACTTATTTTATAACCTACAAAACCCTGAGTTTAACAATTCTCTCATCCTATCTTTACTACTTTATAGAGTCAACCTTAATTTCACACTGTATATTATTATATCGAACATTTTATGCTTGGTGTAGTTGTCGTTGTCTTTGATTACATGTTATATTTTATGAGAAGAAGCTTGGAAATTCTTAGGAAGTTTCATTGGACGATTCTTGGAGGATGATTTAACCAGTTATTGCATGTTTCTTCTCCATTATTGAGCATACCAGGGGGTACTAGTTTCTTTTACTTGTTTTCTTTTCTCTTTATTCGTTTTTACGGGTACTTCTATAGAACATTGGGGACAATGTTCAACTTAAGTATAGGGGGGAAAATAAGCCTTAAAAACTATTCCTTTAATTGCCATTTGCGTTGTCCTTAAAATGATGGGTAATATATCAAAACATAGCATAAAACGGTAAATTTGACCCAAATTTAATTTTATTATGAAACATACCAACGAAAA